>JAZHYW010054290.1:0-146671 GCA_037355805.1 Ixodes ricinus | reverse complement strand
CTTCTTTGGAAACCTGTTGAGTGGATCGAGTCCGATCTCTGTTCCTCGAATTTATTATGCGCATCGCCTTCTTGCTGCTTAGTGCATAGCAGACGCAAGTATCAATCGTCACAATAAAAAAAAATAAAAAAAGATTTCGGCATGAGAACGGCGGGGTATCTTTTTCGGACTCGTCCTACAGTTCGCGCGCATTGCCTTCGAGCGTGCGTATTGGTGTCTCGATTGGCACGATCGAAGCTCGCGAGACGCTAGCGCCGAGGTAGGACAACCGAAACATCTTCCTGCGTGCCGTTCTAATCCTGTCAGCGACTCCTGCTGTGGACTTGGACGTCAAGACGGACCAAATATGAACGCACGTTCTATGATGCGTGCAACCATTTCTGTCGCCATACAAGAAAATCGATTTTTTTTTTCTGTCCACATTTTGACTTTCTTTTTGTGAGTGTCGCCTACATAGATCAATTAACTGTACATCAGCACGGAACCTTCTAACACATGTAGGTAAACATGCCAAAAACAACAAAAAAACAACTGCCGACTAAAAAATAAATTTAAAAAAAACGAGGAAAACACGCAGTACAACGAAGCAAGTACAATGCGAATACCACGAAATCGCCGTCGCCGCCCGCTCCCACCGCGGCAGCGGAAATTGGCCTCTTCTCCTCTTTTCGCACTTTCGACTTGGGCGCCGCACTCGTCCGCGCACCTTTATGTTATTTCTTCCTGTACCACAACGTTCTTATTTGTACCTTCACCAGTGGACGCCGCCGTGTGTGCCGCTCTACTCCGTTTCGCGCTACGACGCAACCGCCAGCCGATGCTACGGGCCATCCCAGCCAATACACTGTAAGGTGAGTGTCACGTGGCCTAGAGGAATGGCTCAGAGAAGGGCTCAGGCAATGGAAGGGAAGCAGCTGATTGGTCCGACGAACGCGTAGCTCCCACCGCACTGTCAGCCCATAGAGATAAACGGAGTAAGGTGCTTTCGTCCGGCGCGTTATTTCTTTATTCTTTCCCTCCCTCGTCTTTCTGACTTTGTCGGCACGTTTGTAAAATCACCACCCAAATAGCCCGCGGCTGCATGTCTCCTCGCCCGTCGGTACGCTTTTCTTTTGCCCGAGCGTTCGGTGGCCCAGCGGTGCCGCCGCCGCCGAGCCGCTGAGGCACACGCGACGACGAGGTACGTGCTCTGAGGACGCGCACTCATACTCTCCGTTTTTCGGCTGTCATAAACCCCCGTTCGCCTTTTGTTCCGGCCAAATGTGTTTTTCCTTCGCGGGACCACCGCCGTCGCGTTTATATTTGTTTTGATTTTTTCTCCTGCAAGTGCGGTCGACGCCCCCGGCGACACGAAGATGGTGGACCTTGTCGTCTGCCTCGTCGACGGCCCGACCGTCTGCGTGCAGATCAGCGTTGGGTCCGATCACCTGCCCAGCAACGGCGACGACAGCGGTGTTTGCTGTCGGCCGGACGACCATTCATTCGCCGAGCCGACCATTCATCTTCGTTTTGGAAGCTGACGCTTTGGCCGCGGAGTTCTTTCGAGACGTACAATGCCTGTGCTTGCTTGCCGATTTGTTCTTGTTTACCTTTAGTTTTATTTTTCTTGCCTCTACAGCGCACACGTAGCAGGTACTATGACGAATCGAGAAGCTGTGTTGAACGTCGCGCCTATAACTAGACGCACATGTCCTCTGCAAAGACTTTTGGAAGTCATAATGGAAGCCATGGCAGCTTCCTGACTTTTTTTTTGTATTTCTCTTTCACTTTTTGTTTTGTTTTTATCTTCTACTTTATTTCTAAGCCCGTTACACCCAACATCTCCCAGAGAACAAGACCTTACTGCTCAATTTTCTACGACACCTAAAGAAGGCCAACGCGGTGTCAGGTAAAACACGATAGACACGTCAGCGTTTAGCTCAAACACGTACTCTCTTTAGAGTCAATAGGAACACGAGTCTCAGCTGAACTCCCACACAGCACACGTGTCCAATGTGTGCCTCGCGTTGACCTTCTTTGGGTGACGTAGAAAATTGAGCCTAAGGCCTCGTTTTCTAGAAGGTGTTGAATAAACATCTGGTCTCTACGTCGTTTTTTTTAACGAGCTTTGTTGTGAAAATATTTTTAACCATTTTGTCAAAACATATGCGTTGCTACGAGTGCCACTGTTAGCTGGCAGTTTTAGCAATCATGCAGATCGATTGGCTTCTAATTGCCGAACCGTAAAACGAACGCTGGCGGTGTTTAGTGGAGTCATGCGTGTCTGCCTCGAAAGGTTACGCCACTGTGTCGTCATTGTGAAGTGTATGTACGTCAGGGACCAGCGGAGACTACTAACGGCACCATATTTTTTGGAGCCTGTTCGCATTACACAACCCAGAGCAGCAAGGTGACCTTTCTCCGAGGACACGCGTTTTTAACAGCTGCCTTCGTTGTGCTAAACCGCTTAATGCCCTGTACCGCATATAGCGCCTTCCTCATGCAGCCTCATCGTCATATTTCTTTTTTTTTCAGATAAGGACGAGTAGCAAGGAGAACTTTGTTTACGACAAATTGGTCTCGCTTGACGACGGAGCCCAGAGCTATGCGGAAAGCAAAGTCGTCTGCTTCTTCCGCAGGAATTGCCGTAACGTCAGAACGACGCCGAGCTCTGATTGGCTCCGAATGAAGGCCAAGCGTGCAGACCTCAAAGCAAGCTGCCTTGAGGTCTACCCACTATCCTTCAGTCAGAGCCAATCAGCAGGCTCGGCGTTTTCTCTGACGTCGCCACAACCGTTGCAAAAGTAGTAGCAGACGAACTTGCGCTCCGCATAAACACTCGAGATAACGATAAGGCGAAAGCATGGTAGCGCTCGAAGACAAGGACGGGGCCAACGTTACTGGAACTCTCAGTTGGGAAACTCACCGTTGAAACCTGGGCCACTGGCGTCCACCGAGACCGAGCTAAATGCGACAACAGCGCCACTCTGTATCATTTGTCTTAACTGTGGTCGCCTTGAGCTTTTAGAAAGCATGTTTTTGCGTAAAAACTAACGGAAAAAAAACTCTTTTTGTAGTAACTTTTTATTGGAGTTTAGTACAAAATGAGGGGCGCGTGTTGTTTTCGAAAATCTTTAGTTCGCAAGGTTTTGCAGTATAATTAATATTGTTTTTATACAACCGTGCCTCAGCGGGGATTTCAGGTAGCGCGTCCTGAGTTAGGCGCATATTAACCACGGTAGTAATCCGCGGCCCGTCCGCTTGGGAGTCGGGGGCGGTACCTCGAAGCCCCTTCCACAGTATCTGTTCTGGCCCCAAAATGGCCGATTACAACGAAAATGGAAGTCACTGTCCAGTTCCTGGAGCTGGCCGCTGCGGGAGAAGTGGCGGCGTTGGGATCGCCATTAGCTCGGTTCTCGTGGACGGATCGGTGCCACTTTTCAGAGCAGTCTCTACGGCAGTTTCCCAACTGAGGACGGGGCTACTGGAGGCTGGCAATTGCAGTCCTATAACAGTCTTATTGGCGGCACGCATCAATACATTTTCGGTACGTGCACGCATTCAGCATTAACAAGATTCCATGTCTCGTCTTTTCTAATGCGTGGCATCGCAGAGCTAAATAATAGGAAGTTTTACGTGAAACAGGGCCCCAACGATTGGGGTCCCCCGAGCAGCTTGGGGCTTCGTACGGAGCATGCGCAGAACGTCTGCGCTTGCTGTGCGCCACGCCCCCAAGCTGCTTGAGGACCGTTGGTGCCTCCCTTTGTAAAAGTCTCTATTATGCGTAGCTTTCAATTTCAAACGGGCGTCACCCACGCGACCAGTGTTCTTTCTCGTGACGGCAACTGGGAACATAAGGCGTGATAATGCTGCTGGACAGTTTTACTTCTATTTTGAGCAGGTTTCGCCTGAAAGTTATCTTCCACCCAGTGGCGTCCCAGAGAGGGTTAGTTTCAAAGTACCTCCAACATTGCATTCTCTACACTTCGTAGTATCTATAGTCGGTGACAAGTCAAGAACGAAGTGGAAGCCCTCCCACCTCTTTCCACTTTCGTAGAGTGAGCGCGGGAGAAGAGGCGACCTCTATCCACCGTTCGCTCCGTTAAAGTGGAGGGTGGGAGGAGCTTCCACTTCGTTCTTGACCTGTCACCGACTATAGTCATGCTTTAAAGAGGATATTTTGTTGAGTTTTTTTCTCTCTCCCTTGTTCTTCCTTCAAACAAAGGCGGGCGGATTGTAATTATCTTGTGCACAATTCTACTGACCGGAAAAATGACCAGATATTTGAAATAGGAACAAAAAGCCGAACAAGCTTGGACAGTGTTACCCCGGCTTTAAGCCGAGGTCACACTGCTTACACATCATACAAAAGAGAGTCTGCATACAGAGTCGAACGCGAGTCCCCGCGAAATCCGTGCTCCGAATGCTGCATGACAATGAGTTCGAGGGGAAAACTTGGTACGCGGCATTCGAACCACGGATATTGCGGTGACCGGTGTTTGCAGACTGTGACCCCGGTTTAAGGGTTCGAAGGTTGCGTGGTACATGTGGCCATCCGGCTATAGGACGGGAAGGGGGACCCAGGCACAGGTTGGACACTAGAGGAGAGAAGAAGTGTTGAAAAGAAAGAAAGCGTTGAAAATAAAGTGCCGGCAGCGTCAGCATTCTGCGTGGGAGTCGGGTGCAATCGGCGAAAACACGAGCCGCAGCCGAACGCCGACGCGGCGTAAATCTGCGCCCCGCGTCGACCTCTTTGGGTGACGCCGAATGTTCGACACCACGACCGTGGACGTGTTGCCAACTGTCGAAGCTCTTGCCGTGTTCTCCTGATATCTCTGGATACCGGGGAAGCTTTGCTTACGCACCGGCGTCTCAATGCGCAAGATAAGGATGAATGCGAAGGTGAGTGGCGTTTGGCAACTTCCGGTTCCTTAGGACATTTTGTTTAGCTGTTGGCAAACGACGACTATGATCTACAAACATGTCTAAGCATGGTTGCGAAAACTACACTCTGGAGGTTTCAGAACAATGCTTGCACAGGCTTGCAGCTCATTGTCGTCGTTTGTCAACGAGAGAACAAAATTTTCTAAAGAACCGCAAGTTGCCAAACGCCGCTCACTTATTGGTGCCATATGCCAGTCTTCTTGGCTTGGCTGATCACAGCTAATCACAGCACCTCGCGGGTACGTAAACTCGAGTCTTCGGCGTTCGTGAATAGTCGCGCCTCGTCTTTACGACGCTCGGGTGTTAAAGATGGGCTTTATGCCCACGTGACTGTTATCAGTCACTGACAACGTGAGAAACGCAGGGCGTTCCGAGTCCTGAACATTTGATTATCGCTTCGTACCCCATCAGATTATCGCATTAGCCGATCCCCGAAGACAAATGAGGAAGACACAAGCGCAAATTCAATAGCTCCCCGCCGAAGTTGAATAGACGCGGGAGTGAGAAGGGGAAATCCTCTTCGGCCAAATTCGACAGGGCTCGCGCGCGCACGCAGCTTTCCGCGGAGGGGCGCTGAATTTTAAGTTCAGAGTGACTGTAACGGTAATCGGTTTATTATTTTTTAAATATTGTTTTGTTGTCTTTTTTAGCCAAAAAAAAATGGTACTTGCCAGAACGTGGTTGACATCTAGACAGTAAACTAGACGCTAGAATTTCGTTGCATGTACCCTTTTAGCTGTGGTAACCACACGTGACAGGAACGATAGCGACTGGAGTATATTATGAGCTTGGTAGCGGATTTATTTTCTGGTTTTTTATGCAACAAAGTATATTATAGCAACGACAAAATTTTGTCCCGCAGGAGTGTATAAATATAGAGAGTGAACATACGAGCATCTTTAGGATTGCGGAACAAGTGGTAATCATAGAGTTGTACCGTCAACATATCAGGCTTACAACAACACTTTAACCAGTAGTGTCGTATGTTATTGATTATGGTCCTGCCGCTATCCACCTTTCAATAAAAATTAGCGCGGTGCGGACTATCTACGGGTGAAGACAACAATGGGATATTTTTTTAGATCGTTTATTTCTACGAGACGTGATAGACTTCGTCATTGGCCGAGTATGTTCATTACGATGTACGTGTCGTAAAAGCTTCTCTGTAGAGCTAATAAAGTGCCTTTACTAAGGTGTGCAGAGTATGAGCAATTGTTTACGTGCGGACTGGCTCCAAGTGCAGAATATGCACACGATGCAAACTACCGAAGAAAAACTTTTTTTTCTATACAACCAAAAATCGCTTTGTAGAGACCCGATGAGGACTATATAGTCCACAAAATACGGTAATGTTGTCTCTCTATTATATCGACGTCTTCTTCCATTCCACTCAGGTTCCTTGCCCTCACTGGAGATAGGCTTCCGACCAGGTTGCTCGGTATTCCCTTAGACATTTGAAGATGAGGTCCCTGTGCGTGTCCGGATTCTCCGACGCCTTCGAGTGGAGGCCCTGCTTCTTCCAGCAGCCTATCATCTATCAAAGCGCCTGTACCCTGTGTGTGGTGTGGTGTCCCGGAAGGCTGTGAGACTGTCCTGCACCCACACGCTCTACTCCGGAATGTCACGAAAAGTGCGCCAAGAGAGACAGCGCCTCTCCGCTTGATGGGGGAGGCTTTTGCCGACAGGGAGTTTCGGGCGGCTGGATGTTGCGAATAGCTACCTCGGAAGGCGCATTCAGTGAGTGTAACGGAACCGCACGTCTGGCGCAATTAGCTGAAAAGGACAACACCCAAAATAAAAAATATATTGTGGGAAGACTTGGCAGCGTAAGAAGCAAAGATATAGTCAGATGATCTGGCACAGACGGCAACTCTAGTTACTCCAGTCCTCTTGCAGCCCTGCAGAGCTAGATATCCCGGATTTACCCAAGTACCTCCATCGTTTGATCGTGGTGCGGGCGCTCCTATTCCCGCGGGGACGCCCCACCATTTTGGCTCATGAGCGCATCCTACATCCAGACGCGCACCTTCCATAGACTCATTTCTAAATTACCTAAGTCGGCATCAAAGGAGAATGCAGAGATTGGCGTTCCACGCGCCACACGCGCGCACGCTTTCTCCAGCATAAAATGTCTAGGAAGTAAATAACCGTATAAAGCGTTGACGAACGCGCGCAAAGATGCAATTTGTTTTAGGCTTTTGCTTTAAAAAAGTAACTTACCGCTGAGGCCAGCACGTTGCGGCGCGTGGAACACCAATCCTCGCATTGTCGCATCGATAGCTATGGCCAGCGGTACAGGTCTATTGGTACCGCGCCGCCGCGACAAACCAGATTGGCGGCAACCCTCCGCCATTTTTGGCTCAAGCGCGTCCTAGCGCACGCAGGCTAGGTGCGCTCGTTTATAAAATTCATCCCAGTGCTTGAGTTCAACCTGCCTCTGGAACGCAATCCTGCTCAGAATAAGAAACGCTCATGCTTGTTCACTGCTTAACCTCATTCCTCAGTATAAAGAGCATGCAATGTCACCTTCTTCGCTCTCGCAAGATGTTCTGAACAGGGTGCAATTATAAATGTAGAGTTATATGATTTTAAATGCTCTCAATATGTCAATGATGTTTAAGAAGCTGTGAATAGAGACCTATCGCTGCCTGAATAAAAATTGCAATGGCTGTTTAATATAGTATAACAATGTTATACTACGTGTTGCTCTCTTCTTTGGTTATTTGTTGTAGTGACGTTTAAGGCCTGTTCACGCACTTCCGACCGCTTACGACCGGATAGGCTGAAAACCGGTTTTTAAGCCCTCCGTGGCGGCCTATGACCGGCTCTGCAGTAGCGCAGCAAAGTAGTAAGCCGCCACGAGAGGTTTAAAAACCGGCCGTGTCGCTGTCGATTGTAGTCAAACGCAAGTTGGTCAGCGAGACAGCAGAAAGATAGTAAGCTGCCCCAGAAAAGGTGTCTTGTGTCTCCACTGCTAATTAGAAATATAGATAGTGCGCTACGAGTGCTAGCTAGAGGTCCTTCTTGAACATTTACCACGCAGTACTGGGCCACAAACATACGCCGACACGAACTAACCTAGTTGGAAACGGTCAAGGGCGGGGATTAAGCCCAGTATCCCTGGGTTCTGACGCACGAGTTTTTCCTCTACGTGCTCCGAGCTGTTACTACACTGGGCCACCAGGCCCCTTACTCTTTTCTCTGGAATCAATAAATTATACATGACTGGCGCGTGGCGTCGTCGCAGCGTGCTGAGTGGTTAGTCCTACCTGTCTGTGAACCAAATTCGGTTCTGCAATATGTATGTTGCAGAAGGTACGGGACTCAGAAGCTAGAGGGCACCACAATGGCAGCTCAAGTGACGTCAGTGCAAGCCATGTGTATGCATCGCAGTATTCTCAAAGCAATCTGCCCCGTATCATTCCTCCAAAATAGCTTATTTTTGCTTTACTTCTTGGCTCAACTTATGTGGACATCTTTGGTCGTTTTCTTTCCCAAGGTGGCCTACTGGAATGCAACCAGTGGTTGCGACTTCATCGGTCTGACTTCCAGTCTCCTGGACCACTACCGGCAGTGTGCCTTCCATGTCGTCCCTTGTCCCGGGTGCAAGTCATCAGTGCTGAGGAGCGAGATTGTGGGTCACTAAAAAGACAGCTGCAGCGTTTCACCTATACTACACCCGCACCTGATAAGGGCCCTGCCAACCTGAATTATGACCACATAGAAAAGACAAGTAAAGAACTACGCGAAGCAATGCTCCAGATCTCTGAAGATCTTCACTGCTTGCACACGAGCCTCAACCAGTGCCGCCTGGATGTCAGAGCAGCGGACCGGAGGATCCAAGAGAATTTGAAAGCGCAGTCGTCGACGCTATCGGAGCAGTTTGCAAAGCTAAACACAGTGTTCTCCGAAGGTTCCCAAGCAGCGGGGAGCGGGTTGAGCGAGGTCGCGTTCGACATCGGCAAGAAGGTGAAGGCGCACATGACCAAGGAGTTGTGTGCGCAAATAAAAAAAACTGACGAATGTCACAAAATGTTTTTCAAAGCGCGCTTCTCAGACCCGACGATATTCACTGGTACCTTGAAAGCTGGGAATCCTTGAAGACAAAAGCATTAGAGACAGGGCTGGTGTCTTTGGTTAGCTCCCTTTGCTATGCTTGTGGGTACAGGGTGGTCCAACAGATTGAACTCATTAAGAAAGGCGAGCAGTTGAACCTTGGCTGTTTTTAGTAGCCTTTGACAGGGACAAAGATTCACAGCTTGAATGGCCCTTCAGCAAAACCTTCACGGTCGGTGTTATTCATCCGAAAACAAAGCACATGAATTATCTACAATGTAGATGCTATTTACATGCTGACAACCCTCGCTTCCACAGGCCAAAAGGCGAAACTATTCGTCAAGGCAGCGGGTTTGTTTTAACGCAACCAACGTACCAGCGCGAGAGTTCGGGGTATATTAAAGACGACACAATCCACTTCTTCTTTCAGATTGAGCCATAGTTGAGTTAGCGGAGATACCACTGTATTATTAAAATCACACAAATCATACGAGTAAAACAAAATCAACGGCATTCCATTTTTATGATGTCAATTATATAACAATAAATAACAAATCCAACATTATCTTCCGTTGTTTCTCACAGAACACGTTCTATTTACTTTTTATTGCCAGAAATCCTTGCGTGGTGCATTTTTTACTATGTGTTACAAACAAACTACTTGACAAGATGGAAACAATATAAAAACGATGTGGTAGATTTATTTTAAATAATTGACACTTGCGTCGAAGTTTGCCCTTTCTACGACCAAACGATAATCCAGAAGAAAAACTTCCTTACGACGCCGCACCATTTGTTTCAGCATAGCCTCCTCTATGGTTTCAGACACTAGATTAGCCGTTCAAAGTTGAAGCTCTATCACACTGCTACTCATCTTTTTTCTTTTTTCGTACTGAAAGAGACTTGAACCTGTTGCAATCCACACTAATTTTGGTGTGATATTCACCATGTTTATTCTAAAATTCTTTATGTGACCCTCTG
Organism: Ixodes ricinus; assembly: GCA_037355805.1. NCBI lineage: Eukaryota > Metazoa > Arthropoda > Arachnida > Ixodida > Ixodidae > Ixodes > Ixodes ricinus. The sequence continues at coordinate 136,711 of JAZHYW010054290.1, read as the reverse complement.
CCTGCTGCTATTAATTATGACCCAAGGGCCAGACGAGGATGAAATGTAAATAAATAAATAAATGTATTTTATGTTAGGGACCGCACAATTGTAATAAAAAGTATCACATTATAAACGCAATAAAGTGGTGGTAGGCCCTTTGGTTCAAATAAAAGCGCCTTGTACTGTTTTGATCCATCTTCGTCCGTGTGTTTATTTCGACGCGGTTTTCTTTTAAACTATAAACGCAGCATCCTTTTGAAGAAGGTTGTTACATCTAAGCGCTGTAGTGATGACAAATTGAGTAAAGTGTAGTTTATTGTAATTCCTTAAAAATTGGGTAACTAAATACCGATTACGTTAAACTTTTGAAAACAGTAACTCCATGCTTCAAAGTTTCTCAGAAAGCAATTGTAACTTGGTTCCATTTCACAAACTTTAGGGAACTCTCGAAACTTTCATCGCCAGCATGAAACTGCGCTGGAAGTATGGGAGTCAAGTTTATATGTTTCCAATTTTTAGGCTAAGTAGCAGAGGAAGTTTTGGAGTTCCTTGAGCAATCGTGAAAAATATGAAGGCGAACACATCCGCTCAATTTGTTTATTTAATTTACTGAATACCGCTCGCCTCGCCGTCACTCTAGCGAGAATGGTACTCTGATGACACAGATCTAAACAAAAACCCCAATCAAAAGAAATAAAAGACGATCGAGGTTCTCGGGGCGCGCGAAATAGGCACGCCTCGAGACAGAGAACGCTTGTAGAACTCGAACCGGTCGGATGCCTTGGCTCTTTCTTCTCCATAGTACAAGCGCAGAAAGAAGTAAAATAGAAAAAGTGCGATCTCACAAGTTCAAAAATCTAAACAGCGCTCTGCTGCACTGGAATGCAGACAATATATTTGCACATATTTGCTGGGGGAACAATTGATAAGAAAAGCAAACATAATCCGTCACAACACTGACATAAAAATGCGAAAGCACAATGAAACTTAATAGTTCGTTACGTATGGAGTTTCCGGTTGTAAAAGGCGAGAAATTGTGGCTCACAGGGGATTATCTTTTGAAGAGGGGATAAGGAGCAATACCCTTCGATCAGGCAACAAGACCAAGCAAATTATATTCATATATAATAAACACAAAACATGAATTGGTTATACCACACCTGCGATTTCCATAAGCACCCAGTTCTAACACATCACTACAGGTAGGAACATAAGCACGAGTGATTTCCAGCGCAATAGCATAAACTGAAATACTTAATTTTGGAGAGTGCTATAGGAAAGACTCAACCCACATTCAATGTCCAGCGCACATTGGGTTAAAACAATTATTTAATTATTTAATCGATTCAATACACAAAAAGAACTAAATTGTGACGAGTCACTATTGAGTGACATTAGTTCTTCATAGGCACTAAGCACTATTTTATTCTGACTGTATTAACCGAACACTTCGCTAGTCAAACGAGTTCCAGCGAACTTTTTGCTCCAATGCATGCACCCTCCCCAAAGCACTCATTCATGTAACCAGAAAACTTTCTAGAGCAGAAACTTTCCTTCTTTTTATCTTGAGGGAAAAAAAAGGGGCGGGAGAACAGTTTTTTTTAAGTAAAGTTTTTTGGCAGAAACATTGCTCTGCAAGAAATAACAAACGTTTCCAATTTCAAGGTTTGGTCGCGCTGCGTCTGCTTCTCTTGCATTCCAAGCTACAAACACGTACGCTAGAGTTTGTTTCACCTTATGATGTACCGCAGGAAAGGCTACAAGCGCAGAGCTCCTCGCTCTGGGGCACAGTCTCGGCGGCACAAGCTCTCGTGCATTAAGGGCAGCTGCCAACGCTATGAGCTCGCGCTTCTAGCCTTCGCTGCGGTACAACATAAGATGAAACGGAATACAGAGGCTGTGCGGATTCCATGCTAACTGTGAATTTTTAAGAGGGATTAATAGACCGATCTCACCAAGCATTCCACGCATGCGTGACGCCGCCATAACTGTAGTAAAGTATTCTAGTACACTGTAACTACAGTGTACTAGAATACTTAGGTAGTGTTGGGACCGGAGCGGCTCGGCAACGGGAGCTCGTGAGGGCGCGTGTATTGACAGTTCGTGGCGGCGCTGTAGTCGAGTTATCCGGAAAAAATCGCGCAACCCGCTCCTTTTCTTTTTTTTTTTTCGTTCTGAGCGGTGCACGTGTCGGTACCACGATTTTATACACTCCGTTTCAGCTTATGTTGTACCGCAGCGAAGGCTAGAAGCGCGAGCTCATAGCGTTGGCAGCTGACCTTGGTGCACGAGAGCTTGTGCCGTCGAGATGTGCCCTAGAGCAAGGAGCTCGCGCTTGTAGCCTTTCCTGCGGTTCGACACAAGGTGAAACAGAGTATAGTTCCGTGTGTTTTTCACTTCGAGCGGTGCGCGTGTCGGGACCACGACTTTATAGTTCCGTGTGTTCGATCGTAATATGCTTTGAATCTTGTGTTCTGATTTTGCGGATGGTGAACGCGTAAGGGTAGTGCCGAAATGCCGCTGGCGAAACAGCGACAGAACTCTTGCTCTGCACCTGGTTGCAAAACGGGCCTCATCCGAGTGAAAGGAGTGAAAACGGCGTCCCTTTTCGGCGTTCCAAAGGACAGAGCCAAAAGAGATCTTTGGGAGAAGAATCTGCAGCGATCGGACAAGCGTCTTGAAGAAACCAGCGCTGTCTGCGAGCTGCACTTCAAGCCCCGCTTCATCCTTCGAGACTACGTCCACATCATCGGCGGAAAGGAAGTGAGAATCCCTCGTGGGCACCCAGCGCTTACGCCAGACGCGGTACCGACTCTGCTGCCAAGTGTACCCCAGGACCTGAGTGATAAATTTTCTGCAGGACGAGAGGAAAGGAAGCGGAAGGCAAGTTCACCAGAGCCCATCGTTGCAAAGCGTTCGGGGCTCGCTCGGGAAACTGACCCATTGTCACCAGTGGTGAACAGCGAAGCTCCTGCCGTGATCTTACAAGGCATCGATCGCGACGCACTAGGCTCCCTGACTATGCCAACTCTCTACTGGGCGGTTCACAAGTTCAGCAACTTCGACGGTGTTGCTTATTTGGAGACTGCTCTTGAGCCGAAGTCTAACAAGATCAGCATCGAAAGGGCGGTGTTCATTTGTTTCGACAACTTACCTGATGTGGTATGCCAAGTATACCTTCAGGGCCATGTATGTGCTGCACATTATAACCATGTATGCGCCGCACATTGTAACCATGTATGCGCCGCACATTGTAACCATGTATTTCAATGCCATGCTGTAAACTATTGCAACTTTTACCTTGCCTTAATTACGTGTGCTGTTGTTTCCTGGTCTAAATGATGTGAAATAGTTGCTTGTTTTCTTCTTTGAATCTTATAAAGCATTACTTGTTCAGCCCACGTTGTCTCAGTTTTTTTTTACTTAAGTTCAATGTTAAGACGCGTGATAAAAATTGTCACGTCTTATAAGCCATTTCTTACAAGTGAACGTCGGGTGGTCCTCGGATGATCGTGGTAGCCGTGAAGAAATGAAAGATTCTCACCCCTTTGCGACAGTCGCTTGGGTGGTTCGTCGCATAAATGAACACAAGAATGAGTGACAAGTGAAGCGAGCTGATTAATGTCAAGAAAAGAAGACGGGCAGGAAAGAAGACAGAGAAGTTAACCTGGGGCATTAAAAACATACTAATTACAATCTCGGACTTTAGTATGTGCCGTTTCGTTCCATTATAAAATAAGAAAGGAAAAAAAAAACTGCTTCCGAGTTTTAGATATCCCTTTCAAATATCTAATGTTCGGCCTTTGCGACCAAGGAAATGGGCATTTCCTTTAAAATGCTCACCATCCGACAAACCGAAAGTCGCAGCTAATTCTGCGCTGAAACAACTTGCAATCCGCTTCTTTAAAGTCGCAATTGTTTTTATGTAAAGGAAGGGTAATGTAGCTTGTACCGTCCAATACATTGAAGCATCATGTTGCTAACGATCGTGCCGCAGCGCAATTGATGCCGCGGAACGACCGCTGGCAGGTCGTAGCTGTATCATAAATTCTATGTGCACTCCACCAAAGCGGCACCAAAGATTCATATTTTCGCGCGTGCAGCCGCGCATGCGCACACCTTCCGGATAACGCGCCGGTGTCGACACCTGTCGCGATCAATACCACGCGCTTCAGGCGAGCCCCTCCGGTCCCAACACTACCCAAGTATTCTAGTACACTCCAAGTATTCTAGTACACTGTACTGCAACGGTAGTTCATAGAGGCAGATGCCAGTTCACGAGACAGCTCATGCCGCCTCGTGCTCTGCTCGTGCAGACCTCCAGCAGGGTGGTCGCACGTGCAGAAAGACTACAGCTCCCACGATGCATGGCGGCAGCGGTGGGCGTACTCAAACTAGCTGGATGAGATCGGTCTATTCGGTGTTTGTCACTGCCCCGCGCAAAAGCATCGAAAAGGCAACTCGTCTCAGTTCTATTAACCGCCAACTTGAAGGGGCGGTGCAACGATATTCAATTGGAATGTTTTTCACTTTACACGAGCTTACTGGCACTAGTGGGACTCAAGGATACTCGCACGCAACGCCACTGACCAAGAAACTCCTTTGTTGCGCTGTAATATCAAGGACAAAACCGAGCGTTTTCATTCAATCTCTCCTTCGCAAAACCTGATGACGTAGCTGGGCGGTAGCAGTACCGCCCAGTGACGATATTTGAATGCGGCTCATAGATTGGACCCGAGCATTGCGTGGGCACTCGATTTGGGCTCGTGATAATCTATAGCTCGAGAAGCATTCGGGTAGTGTCCTGTGTCCAATCGCTGCAATGACGACAACAGCCGAACCATAACAATGTCTGGAACTCAGCGCGTGTCCTGTGCCTTGCCAACCCCAGCGCATGGCTATGATCAACATTGGCGGCATATAATAGGCTCCAGATCACGTGGCCGCTTGTTCTGGCTGCGAGTTGAGGAGTGAACTCTGCTCGTTTTTCTTTATTTTTTTCTGCGACTTCGATTGCGTGTGATGAAACAACGAACGGGTATTTCACAGGTCATTAACGTCAGGGATCCGTTCTAAGCGGTATTTGCGCAAAATACAAAAATCGTTGCATCACCCCTTTAATATGGGTGTAATTTGCCTTGAAGTCAATACCGTTAACGAAAAAACAAAACAAAAATTACAGGAAGATTCATTGGCGGATCTTAGGGAATCCTGTAGCATGACCTTTGGGAAACGCCACGCACGTCCCCCTCTGGGAAACGCTAACGCTGACCCCTTAACTTTTTTATTTTGGCTTTCTTCTTTGCTTCCTCTATTTTCTGTTGCCTCATATGGCCTCGTTACGGGGTCAGTGTGTGGCGTTTTCCAAGAGTCATGCTAAAGGATTCCCTACAGACCTACCAATGAATATTCTTTAATTGTTTTTTTCGTCCCGTTTCTGTACTTTGCCTGTCAGAGTACGTCGACACCCTTAGATACGGTCATACATTTCACTCGAGAGAAAGAACCACATCCATACCGCTCGTGGAAGGAACCGCACCCATATCACCCGTAAAGGAAACTCATCCGTCGTTTTAACCACACACACATCACAGCCCACGCACCGCTACTACGAAAACCTAGAGTGAAAAACAACCGGCGACGGCAGAGCGGCAACCAAGCACGCCCGCATTCCACCGCGCCGCGGCTGGCAGCTCCCAGATAACAAATACGTAGTGCTGAATGAGATGGCGTCACCAGAGAAGGCCAACGCTGGGCACAGATTTGACACGCCATTGCTGGCTCGAACTTGACTCGAAGTTGAGCGCTGACGCAGTACTTGTCTCCAATCTGTTTCCGGTGTTGGCCTTCTCTGATTAAGCCATCTCATTCAGAACTATGGCTTTGTTACCTAGAAGGTGTTGCGCGGCGCCTCCTCCTGTCTGGCTCCGCGCAAGCTGTGCGAGTGACTTAGCCGAAAACGAAAGGGCTCGTTTTCTCGAAAACCCGGCGGTGTCTGTCCAGTTTGTCAACGCCGGGGAGAGAGGGAGAGCGCACGGTGAGTCTATCCTAAACTTAAACGTTTAAGTAATTACTGGAAGAAACATAAATAGAAAATAAAAATATTGGGGAAAGCTGGGCAGCATTACAAGAAATATTCAGTCGGATGATTTTGCGTTATTCTTGATGATGTTCAACTTGCTCTGCATTCTATTCTGCTTCAAACGAAAACAATTCACCATACTTGTTGAAATATTTAACTAGTTTGTCAGTATAAAAAACTATGCCAAGCACGTTGCCTGGATTTTGTTTAGGGGGGGGGGGCCGCCCATGACAAATGCTTTATAAGGCGGAGGGGAGAGAGTAGGCCTCAGCAAAACTGAAGATTTTGGGGGAAGGGGTGGCCCGGGCACTATGCCCCCACCCTCCCCCTGGATACGTGCCTGGAGTATGCTATGTCTCATTCTTCCCTCTCGAAGCAGCAACTGAACTCCATTTTGAGTAAGCTGTTCACTGCGTATGCTTAGAATTTTCACGCACCTGTACGCTGTTAAGATCGGTGGTGTGAAATGCGCGTTAAAAAACACCGTGGAAGCTCACTGTCAGTGGGCGCTCACCAGAAACGGACAGAGCTATGGCCGCCAGTGAAAACCCCTTATATACCGTCCCAATGTTTACAAAATCCACAGACCAGCGTGGGAACATCACAGTCCAGCACGCGCATGGTCATCCCTTCGGAAGCGCGAGTAAAGGCCCGTTCCTACTCTTGCGACCGAGTGGGACCGAGTGCGACCGAGAGAGACCAGACCGGTTTTAAGCTTCTTGCGATCTCTTAGGACCAGCTCCGCTGTATAGCGCAGCTCCGGTCCTAAAACCGGTCTGGTCTCTCTCGGTGCACTCTAAAGAAGTGAACGGCGCAAGACACGCGCCATACGCAAGAGCTCTGAAAATGGCATCGACCAGAGGCCTGTTTTGGAATGGTCTCTAGGTTCTGAACGTGATGCAATTACAAATGGTTACACAAATTTACATGCCCTCTAATATTGTGATGATGTTTAAGCAACTGTAAATAGAATTCTTGCTGATTCAACGAAAACTACAAGAGCTGTTTAATTTAGTATAACAATGTTATGACATGCGTTAGTTTTTTCTGTGGTAATTTGTTGCAGTAATGTTTGGACAGCGGGAAGTTGGACTGCCTGTTGTCTTCGCTATAGATGAAAACTTTAGACAGCGTAGTCGACTGCTATCATTGGGTCTTTAACGTGTACCGTACGGTTACTTAGCCACGAATACACGCCGACACAAACTAATCTGATTGGACACGGGCAAGTGTTGGTATTTAGCCCAGTGTCCCTGGTTTCTGCAGCAACTAAGTTTTCGCTCTGTACGTGCTCCGAGCTGTTACGACACTCGACCACCAGGCCCCAGTACTCTTTCTCCGCAGTTGATAGATTATACATGACTCAACGTTATTAGATTAACTCAGTTACGGAACTGCTCATAGACGCTGCCCGCACAAATCGTATCCTCCTCTGCACCCCCGCCCCCCCCCCCACCGGGCTGGCCTTCGGTCGTTCGACACGCCGGACGGCTGCAATGGTAACTGCAGTGGATTCTACGGTATACATAGGTTTCTATGCATAACGTCTTTATGGCGTTCCATCGTTCTCTATCGAACACAGTTTCTAAACGAAAATCTAGATGGCGCTTCAACTGACGGGAGGCGGACTGAAGGACTGAAGTGAATGAGGGGGGGGGGGGGGCCTTCATCGCGGGAGTTCCACAACTGAGGTAATCTAGTAACGTTGACACGACACGCTCGTGACGTCATCGCAGGTATGGGCTCAAAAGCAAGGGCACCACAATGACAGTTGTTGTGATGTCAGTGCAAGCGATTTGTAGACACAACTTTCTTAAAGCGATTGTTCTCGTCTTAGTTTCCAAAAACATTGTCTTGCGGCGTTCCTTCTTGGCTCAGCTTATGTGAACATCTTTGGTCGTTTCCTTTCACAAGGTGGACCGTAGCTGGAATGCAACCGGTGGCTGCGACATCATCGGTCCGACGTCCAGTCTCCTGGACCACTACCGGCAGTGCGCCTTCCACGTCGTCCCCTGTCCCCAGGTGCAAGTCATCAGTGCTGAGGACGTGATTGCGGGTCACTACAAAGACGGCTGCAGCGTTTCACCCACTACACCCGCACCTGATAAGGACCCTGTCAACCTGAACGATGGCCAGATAGAAAAGACAAGTAAAGAACTACGCCAAGCAACGCTCCAGATCTCTGAAGATCTTCACTGCTATACCTCGTTTCACCTTCTCTGCGAGCAGAAGCCAAAGCTAGTAGCGCGAGACCAGCGCTTTTTGCGTTTCTCCCCAGCTCGCGCGCTCGAGCAAAGCCTGAACGCACAGAGCTTTCGTGCTCGCGCTTCCAGCGTTGCCTTCGCGCAACCAGTGCCGGCAGGATGTCAAAGCAGCGGATCGGAGGGTCCAAGAAATTTTGAAGCTCAGTCGTCGGCGCTATCGGAGCAGTTTGTAAAGCTAAGCACAGTGTTCTCCTAAGGTTCCCAAGTAGCGGGAGCGGGTTGAGCGAGGTCGCGTTCGACATCGGCAATAAGGTGAAGGCGCATATGACCAAGCAGCTGTGTACGCAAGGGAAAAACTGACAAATGCCACAAAGAGTATTTTCGAAAGCGCGCTTTTCAAATCCGAGGAGATTCACTGGTACCTTGAAGTTTAAGAATCCCTGAAGACAAAAGCATTAGTGACAGGGCTGGTGTTTTTGTGTAGCCCCCTTCGCTATGCTCGCGGGTACGGGTGGCCCAACAAATAAAACTCATTAAGAAAGGCAAGCAGCTGAACTATGGCTGTTATTCACTAGTTTTTGCCGATGACAAGGGTTGAAAGCTCGAATGACCCTTCAGCAAAACCTTCATGGTCGGTGTTATTCATTAAAAAAAAAGAATTATTCACAAAGTAGATGCCTGTAATCATGCTGACGACCCTTGCTTTCACAGGCCGGAGGGAGAGATTAAATTCAGTGGCAACGGAGTTGTTTTAGAGCTACCAACCTACCAGCTCAAAAGATATTTAAAGACGACACAATTCACTTGTTCTTTCAGGATGAGCCATAATTGACTTCGCCACTGTCTTATCAAAAGCATACGAGTGAAGTTTACCGTGATTGGGTCACTGGGTTTACCGGGACGTCAATTGTGGAATCAGAAAATAAAAGAAACAACCATTCTTTGTCGTGTCTCATCAAAGACCACGTCCTATAAACGCTTTTTCGTAGTGCTTTGTGTGATGTATTTTTCACTTCGCGTTATGGATAATACAAAGTATTTTACTTTAAATGAAACTTTCTTCCTTTTTTTTTTTTTGATGGGGGTTGAAGATTAGCTTTATCTTCACCACGTATTTATCAGGCTCGGCGGAAAATAGATGAGGCGATATTCGTCATGTTAAGTTGAAAATTATCTAAGGTCTCTTGTCTTCGCGCTAATTTTACCTAAATGTGTAGCCAACTAGCCCACCATATGATTTGAATTTTGTTAATAAACTTCTTTTAAATATTGGTTTTAGGGATCATGTTGAAATAGCACTATTGATGGCAAATACTGTTACAGGCCAGACCAGTTTTTAAACAAAATTCTGCCAGAAGGTAAGGTTTTTTTTTAGATCTTAATGAATCAAGTTTTGTGTTCTTTCGCCCGGATTAAAAATTGCGCTCAAAAAGAGCGTTGGAAGCCCTGGCCACCGTGAGGCCTATGAAAGTGACGTAGTCGTTTCAATCCCGTCGTCACTTGTGTCGTCCGGGCACCCACCAGGGACACGCTGCGGAGATAGTGACATGATTGAAACTGATTATAATGCAACTAAATGCAAGGGCGCAAGCGAGCTGGACAATAATGACGAAAATAATCCCTGGAGAAGGGGAACAAGAGGGACAAAAGACAAACACAAATCTACAATTGCATTTAATTGCATTATAATCATTTCCTTAAAATGCAAGCCTTTCACCCTCGTTGGTGTTAAACTGGTGGCAGCTGATAAAACCCGTTCGCTCTACTGACGTCAAACCCAGGGTTATCTCAGTTGGTAGAGCGCACCACTGGAAATGGAGAGGTCCCGGGTTCAATACCCGGACCAGGCGGAATTTTTCGGTCGCGCACCAGTCACCCAGCTGTGTTTGGAGATTGCATTTAATTGCATTATAATCGTAACCTTAAAATGCAAGCCTTTCACCCTTGTTGGTGCTAGAACTGGTGGCAGCTGATAAAACCCGTTCGCTCTACCGACGTCAAACCCAGGGTTATCTCAGGTGGTAGAGCGCACCACTGGAAATGGAGAGGTCCCGGTTCAATATCCGGACCAGGCGGATTTTTCGGTCGCGCACCAGTCACCCAGCTGTGTTTGGAGATTTATGTTTGTCCTTTGTCCTCTTGTTCCCTTCTCCGGGATTATTTCCGTCATGGTGGAAACGACTAGTCACTTTTTCAAGCGTCATAGTGGGCAGAGTTTACGACGCTTCTTTTATGTGCAATTTTTAAATAGAGCGATAAACGCAAAAATGTGTCGATAAATATCTAAAAATATATCTTAGCTCTTCGCAGAATATTTGAATTGGTCAAGCCTCCCCTAGTGATTGTCATCGATACTACAATTGCAGCATGACCCTTAGAACCAATAATTAAATAATATTGCGCCACGATTACACGACGTGATGCGTTGAGACAGCGACACCTGTGCTGCTTATTTGGCGATATGACGATGACGATCAATTGCCATTACGCCGATCGTGCGTCATACGGTGATCTGATATTGAAATGATGTTGCGCCAATCTAGCGTCGAAACATTGTTGATGAATAAAAAAATTTAAGGTCGTGATGTGTTTTCCCGCTAAATTTAACGGGGAAACTGAATTGGTACATAGTTTACGTGACGTCAAAATTTCCGCTAAATTTAGCGGTGAAACTTACGGCGTTTACGCTCACGCCTTCACAAAATTGGGGAAGAGGCCCCTAACAGCTGTTGCGGTAAAAATTAACATATTTTAGTTAATCAGTAAACGTACCGTGATGATTATTCCTTAGTTTAATGACCGCCGAGCTTAATAAATACATGGTGAAGGCAGAACTCGTCCAAGTCTCATCCCGAAAAAAAAAAAAGATTAGTTTGAATTAAAATAAACACCCTGTATATGTTTTACGTTAGGAGCAGCACTTCTGTAACAAAAGTGCCACATACGTTAAAAACGCAACTTTTTTAAAAGTTGGCTCCATTCAACACTTATGGAGATGACCAATTTAAGAAAGTTTAGTAATATTTTTTTTATCTAAGTAAATAAATGATTCTTAAGTATAATTTTTATAACCTTAACTCTCACATTATTCAAGTTTTTCTTGTTTTTTTTTCGAAAAACATTGTAATTAAGGTTTACTTTCACTGACATTACGGAACTTTCGGAACGCTTAAAGTAGGATACTCTAATGGGAGTATGGAAGTCATGTCTAAATGTTTGAAATTTTCTCGCTAAGCGGCATAAACGTTTCAGGGTTGAGCAATCGTGAAAAGGATGAAGGTTACCACAGCCGCCCTCATTGTATATTTCATTTACTAATACTGCACGCTTCATCCAGGTTGTAGTGGGAAGGATACACGCGCAAGGAACAAGAAAAATAAAAAATCTCATCACTCAAGACTAAATACTTAAACAGCGTTCTGCTACAGCGAAGCAAACAAACTAATTTGAGTGTAGTCAGGATGCAGGGTCATCCACCTGATGATCAAAGCAAACAAAATCAGTCGTAACATTGACATTAAAAAAAATTGGACGCACAATTAAACTTTTTTATTTTGTAATGTACAGTGAAAAGACCCAAGACGTTGTGTTTCAGCGCATGAAGAGCAAGAAGATGACACTCAGGCAGGCGATTATCTATAGTGAAGTGGGATTAAAGGGGCAATGCCCTTCGAGTCAGGCAACAAGACACAGCTCGTGTTACGCTCATATAACTATACTAAACACGCGGATGCATGAATCGCCCGTGCCACAGCCGTAATTTCCACAAGTATCCAGTTCCAATTCCTTTACATAAGAACGTCAGCGCCAGTGCATGATTCCCAGTGAAGGTTAAAGGTCCGTTCACACTCTTGCAACCGAGTTCGACCGAGAGAGACCAAACCGGTTTTTAAGCCTCTTGCGATCTCTCAGGACCAGCTCCGCTGCAGCCGAGCTGGTCCTAAGAGATCGCAAGAGGCTCGATAACCTTGGTCTTTCTCGGTAGAACTCGGTCGCAAGAGTGTGAACGAGGCCTTAACTGAAATACATATACTGGGAGGGAAATGTGGGAGAAAGACTCAAACCACTTTCGTGTCCAGCGCACTTTAGATTCTTCGAAAAGTTGTACATTAAGACAGGGTGTAGGTAAATGTTAAATTAGTATTCAATCTACTCAATATATATAGAAAGACAGAAATTGTGACCTGGTACTCAGCGTTATTTTGCACTGACTCTAATAAACGAACACTCCATTAGCCGAACGACCTTGGGTCTCCCGAACGACTTCCAGCGAACTTCTTCTTGTCCATTGCGTGCACTCTCGCCACAGAGCTCCGATTCACCGTTTGGCCAGAGAACTTCCGAGAGCTTCAAATTCGCTGTTTTTTTATCGTGAAAAAAAAAAAGAGCGAGTGAAAAGACAGTTAACAAGGACTTTTGAAGAAGATTGTTTTGTAAGGGATAACGAACGTTTCCACTTTTCAGGTTTGTGCGCATTGTGTCTGCTTCTATATTGCTTTCCAAAAGTACAAACGTGTACAAGGAGCTGTGCGGATTGCACGCTAAAACTAGTGCATTTTAGAAGCAGCGAATAATACGGTGTTTATTGATGTGCCGGTGCAATCAACCGCCAACGTAAACTGATCTTGCATTAAAGTCAATGCCGCGAACAAAAAGAACAGCCAAGGTGCAGTCGAAAATATAAAAGTTCATCCTGATGGTAAAACCTCAGACTAAAAAGAAAAGTACTAAGTGGAATACACAAGAAGGAGACAATTTGCGTCGATAAGACAATGGCTCAATGAGACGTTTTCCTGTTTCCTTTTTCCTGTGTGTGCTGTGCGTATGTGCGTGTCTTCATGTTTGTGTCTGTCAGTGCGCGGGCGCGCCCGTACGTGCGTACGTGTGTGCGTCTGTGTTCGTTAACTGGGTTTAACTTGAATCGTTAGTTAAAGGTCACGATCCATCCAGTCCCCACCTAGAACACCTTTGAAGCATAATAACCCGTTGAGCCGGACAGAACGACTAATGAAGCGAAGCACGCGTCCCTGCATACTTGCCATTTCGTAGAAGTCAGCCGTCAGTCGTATACGCGTAATATACAGTTGGCTGACTCAACTGTTCCCCTCCGAACGACTGACCGAGTGAAGGCGCGGAGGCTGGTGGAAGGGTCTCGGATGGTCCGTCACTGCCGGAAACCCGCGGAGCTTGGCCTCGACATGTCGACCGGAAGTGCGTGTACGTGCGTGAGTGACTCGCACCGAGCACACGTGGGCGTGTCCTCATCCTCCCTTTAATGCAAGAAACTGCTCCTTCACACTGGCGTTACAAAGAGGAGAAGGCAAGTGCGACCGGGAACATAATGACGATGAAGAGCACGATAATAGTAGGGGACGCTGTCAGATGCATGCAGCCAAACACCCTCTACGCACGTGCCTGCTATATTCGTAGTGTCCTTTAACTACAGAAACATTTGAAAAATTAAAAAAGAGATCGAAAGGCATGTCTGTTTGTGGTGACTCAAACCAAAGTCAAAGTCATCAAGACAGCTTCTGGAAATGCGCGCGTCTCCTGTGATTCATATATGCTCTAACATTCAATAACCCCCTTCCCCCAAGAAAAGAAAAAAAGAATATCACAGTTTTTTGTAGGCAATTAGGTTTAGTCATCAAACCGCGCACTCAGAAAAAAAAATTTTTTTTTCGTAAGTTTAGACAGTGCGAAGTTCGTTAGCCTTGAAATGGCGCACGGCGCCTCAGGTTTAGATGAGGCAATGTATCCGGTGTGGAGCGACTACGAACCTGAGGTCATAAACCGCTGTCGCACTGCTAGTACCCTCGTACAAAAGAAAGTCTGGACACACCGTCTGAGCTGTGTTTCTTTTCTCTTTTTAGACTTAGGCTAGGTGGCGCAAGCTACCGCCCGTTACAAAGGATAGCCATTAACATTCATCCATCCATCTCTCTTGTACGATGGTCCTGTTACCGGTTATACAAAAACTGTGTGCTGACATGTTCGAAGGAAGCGCATGTACGAAGCAAACATGCTGCGGACATGCCTAAGGCAGGTCCGCAGATAATTCTGTCTTCATATCTGCGAAGAAACTCCGTGTCTCTTGTAGAATGTAAGGGCAGTGTTGGTGCGGCTTAAAGATGTATTGCATAGTTTGTGCATGGTTACACGACTGCACGGCGGTGTAAACGATATTTTCAAAGAATGGAAAGGGCAGGAGCGATGGAAGGTACGAATACCCTCGTCCAGCGGTGGTCATGCAAGCAACGCGGACGAGGTTGCATGCTTTGCTACTACAATAAATGACGACCAGTCTATGAGATAAGCAGCAGCCAAAGTTAGTCAGCGGGGCGAGGTTTCGTACGGCACGATATATGAATGCACGAAGCGTGAGTCTAAGAGATATCAATATTTTGGGAGTAATGCTGCAGTATTGTGAGCTGATGCAAAACTAAACACCGCCACCTTGGGACCTACACTGACACACAAAAAAGAAAAAAGTGGAGAGAAATTGAACATTAGTCGAGACGTTTCAGCCACCGCTTTCCACACGAACATGGTGACTATAAATCGGATGCTCTTGCACCACTCTAATAATAAAATGTTTTTCTTAAAACCAACAAGTGTGCAGCAAGGAGAATCACCTGCCACTCGATAGTCTCAGTGTTGCTAGAAATCTTGGTTGTATATTATAACCTGCTATTAGCCAAGTTGCTATCCTTTCCACCGTCCATCCATGATGAAAACAAATGTATTATTATTTTTGTACGGTTTATTATCACCTTTATCCTGGTTGACAAAAGCAAAGACGAACTCAATTTTCGCAGCTGGCAAGTTCCCGAATGTCAAAGAGGTCTTGTTCGTACCAAGTTTAATCTTCAAAGAATGAATTATTTGTTGGACCGTCTTTATCGACTTGTATGTAGTACTTACGTACATAGTCATCTCTCATGGTGAAAATCAAACAGATAAGGCAAGGAAAAAAACAGTGACAAAAATGACACGGTATTTTTCAGGGGAAAAAAAAGAAAAAGGAACGGTTTCTTTCTTTCGGTTCGAAGCAGAGAAGCCACCACTGACAAAAGCAACGTTCCAGCTCCGCGGAACGGGTTTAGTTTCGGTTCGGCTCCAACGCGACAATCCCCGCTAGAGTTCCCTTCACCCCTAAGCTGACAGTGCTGTGGAAGCTATGGCCCTCGTTGAATCAGTCATCCGTCTGTCTTTCGCTACGTGACAACGCTCCCACCCACACCGACGCCCAGAGAGCCGGGGCAGGTGATGAAAGGGAAGCGCTTGATTGGGCCAGCGAGCGCTTAGCTTTCACCACACTGTCAGCTTAAGAGTGATCGGAACATGGCTCTGTCCCCTTCCAGTCAAAGGGGCCATAAGCCTTTCTTCTGACAAGCCAAGTCGGCAGCCAAAAAGCGTCGCCGCCGCGGCAGAAGGTCAGCGGAAGCTCGGCGTTGAACCACCTTTGGCGAATCCACGGCCCCGCGAAACCGCGGCATGCGTGCGACTACTCCCCTTGTACAAACATGTACCCACGTCTTGCTCGCAGCTAACTCTATACTCGCAGCCACAGCGCCCGCAGTCATTCGTTGGGCGCCATCGCCTCTCCATTTCTTGTTTTGTGTTAGGGTATAGATATCACTGCTTTTTACGCGCTGCTACCGCCGCGGTTCTGAACTACGGTTAAAAGCGCCAAAGAGACGAACACAAGAGAGAAGACAACTTGTGTTCGTCTTTTTAGTGCTTTTGACCATGGCTCAAAACAGTCATAACCTACTAGCCCAACAAAAATACAGTTACAATACCACCGCCTCTGTCATGCAGGATGAGTGTACCATAAAAATAACATTCGTAGGTTGTTCCTCCGACCCTCTTATTCGTATGCGCCTTACAGAGATTCTTACTTTCCGCGTTATACCAAATCATTTTTTTAAAGACAGCTTTAGTTGAATTAAGAGTCATAACTCCGGTTGCTCATAATAAACCAAAAAGAATTCATTGAAAAAATGAGAAACAGATGTATTTTCAAATTTTTCATCTCCTCCCGAACGCCCAGATGAATATAATAGTACATTTTTTTTTTTAACAAAAACAATGTTGAAAAGGTGACACGGGAAAAAAGTTGTAAAAACAGCTTGACGAGCCCCGAGCCACCTAAACCAGCAGTTGCGATGCAGGCACTCAAAAGAAATTATACAGAAATAAAACATGACATGTGTACTACTTGTTTGAGAAACATTACAAAAAAAGAACTAACACGATAAGTAGCATATGAATACAATTTGCACAATAGTGAAAACATACACAGAACGTTAATGCATCACTGAAATAAACGCGAAAGCAAACATCGATTCAAGAGATATTAGCGCTTATTGCGGACAATTAGGCTCGAAATAAACATTTGAAAGAAACATTTCCCGGAAAATGCTCACCGATATATTGCTAAGCTCAATGCCCTGTCTATTAAGCTGGTTAAGGGTAGTCGGCAAAGTATATTTTAAACTTTGGTGGCCGTAGTTTGTTCTAAAAAGGGTACTTCCCAAGGTGCTTTAATTCGTGTTGGGTATCTATAAATTTTATCTTTTAGCTTCGCTAGGTTTTTAAGATGATATTGGGATAAACTTGTTTCTATTTTATACCTTGCACATAAACGATATTTATATAAATCAAAAATTTTCATCACACCAATTTTGCTAAAAGGATCGTCAGTTGGATGTTCTAGTGGCACATTAGAGATACTTCTTAACATTTTTTTTTGTAACATAAAGATTTTGTGGAGGTTGGTATAGGTAGTAGTGCCCCATATGAGTTGACCATAATTTAAATGTGAAAAAAATATCAAATTAGTCATAATAACTCCGTTATGGAATCTTTTCTCAAAAAATGTGTGGAACGACTTAAAAATGGATGTGATGAGACTAATACATGACTTGCATTGACATCACGTCAGCTGCCAGTGCGGTCGTTTTGCTGCCGAGCACGTTCCTCCTGCGGCATACATTTCTCACCTCCGAATGTGCGTACGCATCAAAAACAAGTGAGAATGAACACTATACTTCGTTTCAGCTTGGGTCCAGACGCAGCCGATGCTACGAGCGCGAGCGTGTGGCCCTGCACAGTGCTTGCATCGCACGAGCGCGCGTGCTTGGCAGGGACACTGAAAGCCCGGAGCTCGCGCTTGTAGCATCGCCTGCGTCTGGACCCAAGCTGAAACGAAGTATAGCTCGGTGCAATGATGACACGTGCAAGCCGTGTTTCGACATAGAACTCAAAAATATGCGCAGTTCATATTCTTCCGCATATGTGGCTTTCATCTCAAAACAGCCGTGTCAGTATGGCAAAAGACAACCAACGAAAACCGAGGTGAAATCACGTATCCCGGTAACGTAGCGGCATCTAAGGCAAAGCTCCGCCCAGCAGCGGTAGAAGCAGCAAGCCGGCCGCAGCGGACGCCCCGCCGATCTCGCTAAACTTTATAAGCTGCTGCTCTCTCTTGGTTCCTGCGCGGAAGGTTACCAGGAGCCAGCAGAGGAGAGGAAGCCGTCAAGAGAGAAGGGGAAATCCGCGTAGCGAAGACCCAATGGCATCCTTCCAACGGGGCGGTGCCGGCCCGTCCTCAAAGTGCACCAGAGCCTATGCTCGATGCACGCGCTATTCTCCGTTCACCTTTACGCTGGTGGTGCGGTGGGGAGCTACGCGCTCGCCGAATCAATCAGCCGCCCCCCTTTCATCACCTGACCACGCTCCCTGCAAGTGGGTATGGGTGAGAGCCTGGTCACGTGGCGAAAGATAGACGTAGGACTGGTCCGACGAGCATGTAGCTTGCACCGCAAAGTCAGCTAAGGGATGGACTGAGTACAGAAAAGACCGCAGCATCGTTCGTACGTGTGTGCTTCTCGCGCCTCTGAGGCGGCAAGGAACACCGGCGGGCCCGACCACCCACGGCCTGCAAATTAGCCTTTCCTCCTCCCACACCGCGCTTTACCTCCCTGGGTTTGCTTGGGGAGTGAGAAAGAAAAGGTGGAGAGAGAACCGTTACCCCCCCCCCTTCTCGTTTACGACACCTTTGCTGGTCGCCTCGTTTAGTTTGGCTGGTGGCAAAAGGTGCAAGTGCCGCGTCTTTTCGCCTACCAGGACAGGATATCTCCTGGTGTCCATGGTTTTGGCCGCGTGTCTGAGGATACTGTTCACCCAGACGCGTCAGAGAACTCAGCCTATTGCGGAAAAGATCCAGCGGGATTATATCTTCAGCACCGTGGTCCTGTTCGGGCATGTGTCGTCTCCAGCATGTCGTCTGGAGAAATTCGACTTCTCAAAGTGTGTCATCCTTAGTGCCCTCCTGAAGTTCTTTGAGATCGATTTCCGGATGTGGTGCTAACTGGAACACGCGCCGTTTTTCAATAACTGAGCCTGCTTTCTTGTAACTTGCGGGCAAGTTATTTTGTTTTTA
Source organism: Ixodes ricinus (assembly GCA_037355805.1). Classification (NCBI taxonomy): domain Eukaryota; kingdom Metazoa; phylum Arthropoda; class Arachnida; order Ixodida; family Ixodidae; genus Ixodes; species Ixodes ricinus. Next base: position 117,993 of record JAZHYW010054290.1, on the reverse strand, counting down.
TCTTGACTTTTTTTTCAATTTATGTATTGGAGTTGGCACAGAAATGATCGTTCTGTGGAATGGTACGACAAATGTCTAGGGAAGTCACCAGGAAAGCACACGTTTGATCTGGAAGGCTGGAAGTGCATCAGGGTACGAGAAGTTTAAAGAGTATAGTGACTTCAAGAACTTCGTGTGACCATCCGTGAAGTGCAGTTTTCAGTAACCTCAACGCCTCGAGGTACACCGACCTCAAGCCCGTGGCGCAGGAACTCATAAAAGCGGTAAGGGTTTCCGATTATATATGCTGCCCATGATCTTTATCATTTTCTTTGATTGATATGACAATGCGACCTTGTAATACATTGTGATACATTTGTGTTGCTGTCGATGCCGTCAAGTTTATAGTTCGACATCTAGTGGATCATATTATCGCGAGCCAAAATGACAATACTTAGACTTGAAATGTTTGCGAGCAAGTGTATATACGTGGTACGTGCCATGTCAAATTTCTATACAGTCACTGGCACCTTAATCTCGAAACGCTGCTTGTAGTGAGAGTCGAGCATCTTATATATCAATATTGTGAACGTATAGACCACGCCCTGCAATTTTTAAGTTGTCAGAGATTATGGGCTGTTCAACAAAAGAGCTTCTTGCAGCTGCCTTTCTACTTATTATCTTCGCGCTGCTTGCTTCGTGATTCGCTCTTCTTATCGGTCACTGCAGCGATTACATTGGCCGTGGAGCGTTTATAAAAGGCTCGGAACTCGGCCACCTTGTATTTCTAAGCCTCCAAAGACTAAAAAAATATTCATGCGTTTAGCAAGTGCCACCCTCTCACTCATGTCCTGGCTGAAAGTTCGCCCCGCTGGGCCTTATTAACGCACGCTTGATTGTTACTACTTTTCTAAAAAAATGGAATGGTCTGTTATAATGCAAGGCCAATCAAAAGATGAACTCGTGAGGGCCACGCGTGTGCTAGCCAAAGTGAGGATCGTTCAAGCTCACCTTGCGTCTCATCTATAGGATTATTATATATAATTCGTTTATTTCCATCTACATTGATGGTAGAGCTCGAGGGAAAAAGCTGTGAAATACAGCTTGACAAGGCCCTCGACCCCCTACATAGGCACAACAGCAGAGGTACAGAAAAAAATCTACGTCATCCGAAAGTACAAAACGGGTGGATAATACACGCACACAACACACAAATAAAAAAAGATTGAATAATGCTGGAGATATTAAACAAACCGCCAGATCACTGCTATTGATTGGAAAGTGTCTGACCACAGCCTTCTAAATTGTCTTGCGCGTATAGCTTTGCGCACCAGCAATCTCAGAAGCCCTGCAGCCTTCTCTGCGTATGATCCAGTGGCCTTGATTGTATATATATACTACTGTTCGGTTGTGTTAATTGGCAGCCATATAGTTGTGCCTGTTGCGCTTGAGCGCGGGCTGGCAGCGAGCTCACATTTGAAACCCTAGTTCTTGAAAGAATGTAAGAGCTCACGCTAGCTCCTTTACAAGCTGCGCGCAGCGCTCTAGCAAAGACGTATGTGGAAGGCGAGTGTCCGTGCAAGATTCAAGAAAAGAAGAGAAAAAAATTCTCTGAAGCCATAGCACCATGCCTCTCTTAACTTTTTTTTTTTTTTGCGCTGTACAAACTTGTTTGAAACCCGACATGTGTGTACGTGCTTTATATCCCTGTTTTACGTGCACGTTAATGACCTTTGGAACGAACTCCTTTCAGGAATCGGTGAACCTGCGCACTCCGAAAAGCACGCAAAGCTGACAAGCGTGCTTCGAATTTGAGTTAGGTTTTTTTGAGAACGACGAGCTTGATGTTCCGGGGGCCATCGTGAAATATTTTTCTTCGCGTGTAGAACAAAATGCCTTCAGCGAAAACAAAACGGCCTACTCAAGTCGCGAACAGAAAATATTTTGGACTCCATGTAAGCTTGGGGCTCCGAATTTTCCTTGGTAAACACAAGCGCTTACAACGTCCTTTCAAGCGAAGGGCTCAAGTTCGCTCGTGACGCACTCACGCTCAGTTCCTGCCAGGACGTCCCGAACCGCTGACAGTCCCAAGAACTGCAGAGCACCTCCTTTGTATGCCCAGCATCCAGGGGCCCTAAACTCATCAAACAAAAAGTTGGAGCAGAAAGTTCGCGGAGCGTGCCGATGGGACGTCGGAGAAAAAAGCGCGAAGTCATCGTCATGATAGGCCAGTCGGTGCCCTTCGTCAACTTTGACCCCAACTTTGTGCTTAACGAGTTTAGAGGCTTTGCACGCACTTGTTGCCTACTGTCTTGCTTTGAATGTGCGTGCATGCTGGAAGTTCAGAAGACGCGGAAGTGCTATCGAATTGGTAGCAAGCTACGCGCTGGAGGAGGGAGAACTGAAATACCTCCCGGTCGTTTTTATCCCGTCAGTGATTCGCATCCCAATACGTGTAGAAAGTAAACAAATAGATCGATAGAGGTTGCAAAAATGGAGAGTCTAGAATCGTTAAAACCAACGAAGAGAAGCTTGAACACGTTAGAATGAAGAAAGGACTGCCCTTTTATTATGATAATTGTTTTTTTTCCTGTCTTCTTTATGCCCGAGTCCCACTAGAGCGACAGAGAGAAACAAACGACAGCGACAAGCCTCAAAGCAGAGTTTTTCGCGATATGAAAGACTTTGTAGAATAAAGGACGCTACGCTCAAACACGAGCATCATGCGCGCGAGAGTATCTTCGGCAGGCTCGCAATAACTCGTGTTTAGTTCATGAGCAACGAACGACTAAACGCCTGCCAAAGGTGCCATCGCGAGCATGCTGCATGTGTTTGAGGCTTGTCGCTGTCATTTGTTTCTGTTTGTCGCTCTAGTGGGACACGAGCATTAACAAATAGAAGGTGCCCAAGTCCACCACGGGGAGTTGACTAGTACAATCACGAGCATACTTAAATAGAAGAAATGCAAAGCCTGCTCTTTCATGTTTTGGTCTGTGTTTCTATGCGTTCGAACGAGAGTTTTTCGCTGTAGTCACTGACAAGCCGAGAACGGCAGGAGAAGCTTCGGTTTTCTCGCGCCTCCAGCGCGGGCGTCCTACTTTCGACAACGTTTCGGCGTCTAGTGCACCTCGCGCGCGCAGCCGAAGCACGGCGGAAGGCATAGCGCGCGTGTTCGAGACCGGACTATCGAAAGGCACGCCCTACAGTTCTCATTCTGCCAGTGACTATATTGTCGAGTTATTTGGCTTAATGTCCCCGTGCATCTGTTTGCTTTAGCTCCAGTTCGCATAAATATGTACAAATACTAATATAGACTCCCATATTATTTAATCAGAACTAATGCCCGTATTCCAGTTAGGTCAGGGACTGTATACACCGTACGTGTGCCCCTAAAGGAACCTTTGTACGGAACGTCCTCGTACCTAAACGTCCAGTCTCATCTAAACAACGTATCGGACAATCAAGATTTTCCCTTGACAACAGTTGCATTTCTATTGCAATAAAGGAATCGAACTTGAGTAGCCTGTCAACCAGTGGAGAGGAGTTCCTTAGTCGCATGCTGGTAAACCAGAGAACTGTAATTGTTTGCTGTTGTATACTTACTCGCATATGCACTCGTGTTTAAATATAGATCACTTAATATAAAGCAGAAAATTCCTTTCTACGCTATATACAAATTGATAACGGAATATTTAGGGCGATCTACTACGTCTCTCGCAATGTTTTTTTTTCCTTCTTTTTTAGTATCTGTTTTATTTTGAGGATTGACGTTTTGTCAATTAATGATTGATTTGGATTGCGTTGCGCTTGCACATCGGTAGACACGGCTGCGGCTCATAATGTTCATACACATCGATTCATGAATTGTGCATGGGCGCTCTTCTTGGCAAATGTCGCAATTAAATCAACTGCGGCCCCATAAGAAGATGCTTGGTATACTTCCCACGCGCTGCGTTTCCTAAGCTGTAAACAACCATATTTGAGCCATTGATCAAGTCAAAAGATCCAGGTGCTCGTCGATCACCGACTACTACAAACGGAACATGCAGTCAGTAGCCGCCGTTGTGTAACAAACGTCATTTTCAGGTCATTTCATTATATCTCCCCGCCTGGTATAGAGCGCTCCAGTGACATTCGGGGCGAATCTCATTAATCGAAAATTACAGTAACTGTTTTTTTTTTTCGTGTGACAGGGTATTAAACATTGTGGTGACGTCAACCCGGTAATAAAACTTCCCACGCACGTCACACCGACTTGAAGTGTGTTAATTTCAGTTCAGCTTATTTATGCCAATTCATTCGTTAATAGTATAGGGGCAGAGTGCAAAATCAGAAATCAAACATACTTTGACTTTCTGAAAAACGTCTGCCGCTCTAACTACTGAAATGCACGATGTAAACAGTTCCAGAACTGCCAACTATCGCTACACTCAACCAATAATGAATTTAACGGGGTGTTTACACTCTCACAAATGCGGTAGTACAAATAGGTCTATCATATTCATATCTACTACTGTACATTATAGGGTGTTTCGAAGAAAGGGAACCGTGTTTCTACGACCGCAAAAATAAACTTCGCATCGCCGAACATTCAAGTTCCCCCCAAACTGTATAGTGCTAGCGGCGTGGCGAGATGCCAAAGTTTCGGGACTTGCCGTTATCTATAAATAAAAAGTTATAAGCGATTTCTGAGAATTTTCAGTTAGCAAGTGCAGCCCCTTCCCTGATCAGACGCCTTCACCTCTATGTATACGGTGGCTTTGTTGGCGGCCATTTTCTCGTTAAATTTTTTTTTCTGAAAGTCGCTCATATCCTTTGTGTCAGACAATAGTAAAAGTCCTGAAACATCTGCATGACGGTCCCCAACCGCTAGAGCTATATTTGAGCGGAAACTAGGCGCTTATACTTCGGCACCGCACGCTACGAGCCAATCAGAGAGCGTCAAAAGGGCACCATCATGGTGTTCGTCATGTTTCTGTACGTGTTCTATCATCCCTGAACCAATTATGAACGAAACAAAAAGAAAGGCCTAGTGACTCGTGCTTTTAACTCTGCTTGATTGGTCGTAGTTTATTTTCGAGGTAAGAAAAGAACGATTGTCTTTTTTCTTTCAAATTCCCGGTATATTCGGCCTTCCCCTTGATATCTACGACCTGATCTCTCCCAGGTCCGACCCGTGGCCCGGACCTCCCGGAGCCGACGATGGCGACTCAGCACCGATCGACGCAACGTTGAAGGCGCCAGCGAAGCTGAGAGGTTGCTCTCAGCTTGACACTCATGGGTCGCTGTATGTGGAGGGCCCTAGCCGCCTTCTTCGCATTCCTGCTGGTTCGACAAGCCCGTGGCATCGAGTGGCTGTGAGTAGAGCACATCGAACTTCATCCCCAGCATTCCTGGACACGGTCTCCTTGCGCCGTCTCTTGGCTATTCTCAGCAAAACGCAGTAAAATGATAATTTCAGCCAAACTACTGCAGAAATTCTTAAGTTCCCCGGGATACCTATAGAGGGCTCTAATACACTCTTATTTAATACCTACTTGAGCCTCGGGATTGTATACTTTTTATTCCTGGGTCCGATATATAATTGTGGCATTGGGTCCTAAGGGCCACTTTGACAAAATTTTAAATTTCTTCCCACTGAAATTAAGAATCGTAAAGTTCCCGATAAATATAATAGCTGCCGACTCATAGCAAACACCGCGGTTAAAATTTCGGTATTTTAATTAATAGGTTTTGTTCCTCGAGACTTTCAAATTCGGCACGCTTTTTGTCCCTGTAAAGTTAGCACTCCGCCGTACACCAAGAAGCTTGCGGCCAAGCTACCTTTACATAGGCTTATAGAAAAAAAGATTTGTACGATGCGTTTGTGACAGCATATTGACTAAGAATGTGGCGGTTGTAATATGACTATATAATAATTAGATGTTTACAATCAAAATTTGTGCCCTGGATTTAAAATATAAGCAATTGATTGTTATGTACGATCAGAAACACTTGCATTGTATATATTTTGCTTTGAATTTGCCTGTGTACGTAAAGGATTAGCTCGGTTACAGACAGAAACTGAACAAAATTCTTTCAGGCGTGTAGGACTAGAAATAACTAGAAATATAACCAGAACGGCGCGCCACTGGCTGCTCGATTGTGTCTCTTTTTATCTATCTTATATTATTTATACATATATACACATATACTCTAAAATTTTACAAGCTCCCACTGCAACAATTTTGCTACGAGGCGCGGGGAGCGGGCAGACACGACACAAGTGAGGCTCAGTAAATGCGGGATTAGCGCCGAAGACTCGCATTACTTTGTGTCCCGAAGTTCAAGGAGACTTGACATATTTAAAGAAAGAGTTTGTCCCCTCTTCTCCCCAACGTAGGAACTCTCGCCCACTACAGGATGTGTACACACTGCAGCCTCACCCAAAGGAGTCAACAAAATGCAGCACTTGCTCTGAAGCCCATCTGGTGCTCTCGCAGTTTGTGCTGTACTTGAAGAATCGCATGCTAAAGGGCAACGCAAAGGTGACCCCTTTGCGTTGTCTTTCCTCCCAAAACTCAGAATATGCAGGTCTTTCAATATTCGAATATCGTTCAAGAAGCTTAATAATACCCCAACGTTTCTAACAAAAAAAAAAAAAAAACTGAATTGGGAAGTATTTTAGGAACACGGTACTTAAGGTACTATTTTATGTAGAATTAGGAAACTCGTACTTTACTTGAAGTGCATTCTCTGAGCATGTACTTGTACTTTACTCAAGTATTTGTTTCTGGTAATTTCCGAAGAAAGTAAAATTCTCGACTTTAAAGTACATTCCCCAAGTTTGGAAACAAAAAAATGGCGTATCGTCATGTGAGAACGCGCTATCGTCTTTCGAGACGTCATCTGGTAATTTCTCGGAGTGAAGTAGTGAGGCTATAAGACAAATAAAAAAAGTGACTTGTAAGTGTGTTGTGTTAAATAGTTCGTCAGCGAGAATAAAACAACTACTCTGTGGCGACTTTACTGTACCTAATATTTGCCGCCATTTCCGAAAAAAACGGATGCTCCTCGATTACCCTGAAGCAATGCATACCAGATAAAATAAAGTAAGAAAAATACGGTATGAAAGATCGTCATGAAATATTGTGTTAAAAAGTAATTGTACTTGACTTTAAAAGCAAGTTGTATTTATAGTACTTTACTTCAAGTACATCGCACCCGGTGTACTTACGACACTTGTAGTACATAACCTCTAATTGACTTAGCACTTTACTTCAAGTAGTTTTCAGATGTACTTTGCGCAACACTGTAAACAAGCAAACACTGCCTGCAAAATCAAGCTCAAGCAGCGCTAAACCTCAAAGTCGAAATGATACATCCGCAGTACATCGCTGACCAGAGAACAAAAAGTACAAAACAATTAATCACACTGAAGTGGAACCAGCTATTAAAGCATTTATGTGAAAACACAAGCCGCTTTATATTTGGCTAGCAGAATTTCGCTAAGGAATCATAACATGTATGTACATGCATGTACACAACTATAGAAAATATAAAAGTAACTTCAAAAGTAATTCGCTACTTTGTCACGGTAGTTAGTAATTTACTCAATTACTTTCCATTTGAGTAACATCTACTATACTCAAATTACTTTTGAGGCCAAAACTCAGTAACTTAACTTAATTACTTTTTAGTAACTTGTACAGTACATGTCTCCCACGCCTTCCGTGACTGCATCTGCGTTTCTATGCTTTCCTTTGTGTTTTTTTTTTTTCGGAGGTGCGTTCGCCTTGATTTTTAGCGTCCCGCCGATTTCTGTGACGAAGCATCTGATATGACGCGTCGCAGCCAATGGGAACGCGTCGCAGCCATTTTAACTGCCATTTATTTAAATGCCTGTTTTTCACGGTCACAGCCAACGCCGGCTGCGCTCCATGGGACAGCTATTATGAATGCTTTCGCATTCATAATAGACGGCCAAAACCTTCAACCTTGATGGTGCGGAATGCACATTGCAAAAGAACCGCTGAAGCTCGCTGTCCGCAGGCGCTCGGCAGTCGCGCACACAGCTATGGCCGCCAGCGAATACTGCCTATAAAGGCGTTTTTACAAGTACCGCCAAACATTGTTGTGGAAACGCGCAAAACACGTCCCACGGGCAGGTGCTTCGTCGCCATTCGCTTCCAAGAACTGGAGACCTATGTTGCGCTTTTGGACTCCCACGGCAACAAGGGAGAAGGAAATGACGTCAACAACGCAAAAAACGCAGATTGGATGTTTCTTCTGCAGAAATCCGTCATTAGCGACTCTCACTAATCAACATCCAATCTGCGTTTGCTGCGTTGTTGACGTCACTTCCTTCTCCATAGTCGCCGTGGGAGTCAAAACGCGCAGCATAGGTCTCCTGCTCATTTCAGTGCTCCGGCACCATTTGCTTCCAAGGGCCGCTCAAAACACAGGACTCGTGCACAGACGCCTTTGACGCTACTTGAAAGACAAACGCAAGCACATCGAGGGGCTTTAGGCTGATAACGTAGCGGGCGCCACCGAGCGGACGCACCACGAAAAGGCGCCAGGCGTTCTGGGAAGCTTAAGTCGTCAACTGACTTTGATCTACTAATGTGGAGTGCGAGCCAAAGTTGGTGCGAGCTCATCGCTTTCGATTGAGCGTCGGCTGCACGAGCATTCGTTCAGGGGAGCAAGGGTCGAAGCTTCCCGCTCACGCTGTTTGCACGTTCCGCGGTGTCGGTTGTTCCGCCATCATGGTTCAATTTTTTTCTCTCAGCACGTGAGTTTTAGCAGGGTCTATTGGCAACGTGCACGACCAAAAGCGTTGCTGCGGTCGGGCTTCCAGGATTGGCCAATCGCTCACTATCAGACTGCCAACTTTGACGGTATTGCCGTCAAAGTTGGCAGTATTGACGGAATAAGATCACTCCAAGCTTCCAACAAGCGGTTTACACACACACCCTGCCCGTTTTGAGCTGGATGAACATGCGTGCGGTCATGTATCACTACTGCGTGATGCACGCTGAAGACCTCCCAGCTAGCAGTCGTACTGCACTGGCATATACTCCTCTATACTCACAAAGCATGGCAGTTCGACGAGGAAGCCATAGTGCCCCGGTCGCAGATTTGGAGCGCGAGGATCTGGTAGCAAAGAGCATTTCTGCTATTCAGCGTACAGCTTTTGCAGCGGCGAGGGCCCGAAACATGGTTTTCAAACCCGTCGAGAAAGAAGCGGTAGCACGAGGAACGCGAGTGGCACAAGCGGACATTCCATCGTTCGGGAGAAGTGTGATTCGGCGTCTCGCCACAGCGGGGCGCCCGTCACGTGGCTCTCCTTTCATCCGTTGTCTGCCGCTCTACCTTTTCCACTTCGGCGGCCGCCTCTCGTGGCAATCTGCCAGGCTTTGTCAGTATGGAAGAGGCTGTGGCACTGGCTACAATTCTCACCTACACCGTGTCGCCGCACCTCAAAGGCAGACCGACTTTACGCTGTCTAAACACAAACGTCAATTTCTTCTTTTAAGGGAGGGAGGGAGATATGATTATTACTGTGGGTTGCGTACTGATAAACATGGCGATCGTGTCCCACTCCGCCTTCCCGCAGAGCACTGTCGTCGTGTCGACTGTCCTGGAACGTGAGCCTGGACTGCCAGCACGCCCGGCAGCTGCACGGACTACACGCGCGACAAGTGCGCTTGTGCCGGGCCCGGCTGGGCGCCATGCCTCACGTGGTCGAAGCGTCGCAGCTGGCCGTCGACGCCTGCCAGGAGACCTTCAGGGACCGCCGATGGAACTGCTCCTCCGTGCTCCGGGCACCGGACCTCATGGCAGACCTCACCGCGGGTGAGGCAGGCTTCGTCACGTATACACACACTGTGGCCACAGCGACAGTCACTGATGGGCTAAAGCTGCGGTCACGATGCTGATACATTGCACAAAATACAGTCTGGAGAACGTCTCGTTCAGTGTACCTGAACCATGCCTTCACCGGGACAGAAGAGTGTAGCGCGGCACAGCAAAGTGCAGGGCAATGTATACTTGCGGTTGTGTTTTCAAATAGGATGATCTCGTACATCGGATATAGTATTTGCGGCGGTATGCACCGAGTGCACTGGTGCAAGAGGGGTAGGTAATTCGAACGAGCCCTGTCTGAGACGCGTTTTTTTCCTGTATGTCAGTTCTGTCAGATTGGTCACACGAAAAGAACTGTCTGCGGACATGGTCGAAACGTGCAGATATGTACGAAGCAAACGTTTCATCGAACACGCTTCACTTGTGTCTGCAGATAATTCTCTAGGGAACCGTTTTTACACATCCGATACGGTACGATGGGCCTTCCGGTATACGAACTGCGCGTGCGCGAGTTTGCTGTGGTAGCGCATGCGCAGTTCGCCTGGTGAACGAGATACCAGTTTATCGCTCTAAGCCCTCTACCTCGTGGAAAATAAACCACGCTCTGCGTTTCTCGAGTTATCAGTTAATTGGTAAACAAATAGGTATGTGCATTCTTTCTTTCTTCTTTTTTTGCGGTATACGAGAGAATTGATTTACGGCAAATCCAGGATTTACGCGAATGACAAAGCTCATAACGCGATGAGATCAGAAAACACATGTGACGTGCGCAAGGATGAAGGGATGAATGCTAACGGCTGTACCCTTTATAACGGTGTGGTAGCTTGCACCATATCTAGGTAGAAAACAAAAACAAAAAAACTAGAAGTATGATTCCTCCTTTCGCCCTTCTAAGCTAATTTCTTTCCCCGTTGCGTTTTTGTAGCAATCATCAGGCGGAGTGGAATATCACCAGGATGACTCTGAGGGGGTCGGGAAAAAAACCTAGAGTATAAAAAGTGTTGAACAATAGGGGGGATCTGTGGCCGTGTGAGCTAGCGCACACCAGCTCGGAGCACGTGGAGCTACAGCTCGCGCTGCCAAACCCAGAGTCCTGGGCTCAATCCCCACCCCTGCCCGTTTCGATCTGGATGAGCATCGTGCCGGCGTGCGGTCGTGTACTACTACTGCCTGATGCACGTTAAAGACCCCAGGCTAGCGGTTGTAATGCACTGGCCAAATTTCTCATCTACAGCTGGGAGACTCGCCGCCCGTTGAGGCAGACCAAGTTATAGGCTGTAAAAACATACACACAACCCAATTTTTTCTTGAACAATATTTATTTTGTTTGAGCCTCATGGAAAGGCATAACACTTATGCAAAAAGATGTATGAAGGAATCAGACAGCGATGCATATGAGCAACACTGAAATCTAGAATACGAAGAAAAATCTCCTCCATTCGTTTTATCACACTATTTTTTTTTCTTCTGATCTGCATTTCTATCGGATCACTATTGCACTGTTCCCAACTTCAAAGGATGCGACACCACTCACTGAAAAGAGCGCTATGAAAGGAAGCGTTTAGCTAGCGCCGATCCGAGTGTGCCCCATACACTGATGCTGCCTGACGGCCGAATTGTGAAACAGAGGAAAGAAAATTAAAAGCACGTCGATAAAGTTGCGAGTACACTCGACACCCTAATCGATGAATTGCAAGGGTGTGACAAGGCAATGGCACCACGGTGCTGCTCCTAGCTGAAGTATTTAGAATTGAACTCAATCAGGCTCGCGTAAACATCCTGTGTAAAAATCAACATATTTTTTTTTTTTTTTTAGAAATGCTGGTTTATTTGAGCGGAGCACTATGCAAAAGATTCGGAATTCCACAATCGGTGCTAACTTTTTTTCTTCTTTTTTTTTGTTTCCATGAGACCTGGGAATTGAGAACACAAGATTCCCTCTATGCGTCGGCGAAAATCGCCGCGATCATCCCAATCGATCTGCCGGCGAGCAAAGAGCAATCTGATAAAAAGAAAACCGAAAAAGACTTCTCATGTAGATTTTATCAATCACTGGCTCTGATGAATGCTGTCTAGTAATGGTTTCCGAACCGTCGCGCCAGTGGCGTAGCCAGGGTGTGTGAGTCTGTGTAGAGGGGGAAAGGGGGGGGTAGCCTGAAGCCCCATAAGCCTTCCCTCTGGGTATGCCACTGCGTCGAGCACACAAAGGCTAATTCCAGCGACGCTAAATTAAAAAAAAAATATGGAGGCGTGTTGCAGTCGTTGTTGCGGGATGCATGATTGAATCGGAGTTCCGAGCAACTCCTTCGGGTCCATATCACGTAACGACACCTACAGAGCAAAGCTAACCATGGATAGCTTTTTTTTTTTAATTGATTGAACTAAGTATATTTTCTGTCACATAGTGCTAAGGCTGAACTCCATGGAGCGAAATATGCGGCGAAGAACCGACGAACTTCGCTCGGCGGCACGTTCGCTTTGAGCGCGGCGCAACAGCCACACTTCTGACGCCAGGCGCCGAGCGAACGCCGCCGGGCGAATTTCGTCGTTTCTCCTTCCCTCCATGGAGTCGAGCCTTTACATGACAGAGGACTAGTACGAAAAGCTGCCAAAAAGCAGCTTGGCGAAGGTTTTGGCCCCTTCCCCCACCCCGCAGATCGCAAGAGCAAATATTTACATACTGTAAGTAAAAAAAAACGAAGAAAACCCAACGCAATTGCATATATTTAAAAGAAACGAAGCATGAGAGCACATTTTTTATATAAGCAAATATATATTTTTTTTCTAATGCGGATAAACCATATTAAATAACACAAATATATTACACACCAAAAGCATCAACACTATAAAAGTGGGACCGGACATTTCATCAAACGCCGTTTCATCGAATGGTTTATTCGAAGTAAAATAGCTTACGCAAGTTCAACTACGAAACTATGAACTCGCGCGATATTTTTCATACCCTCATTGTTACAAAAAAATATTTATAGATTCTGTTTTTTTATTTATTTTTTTTTAAATTTTGAGTGTTTTTTTCCGCTTTTTTGTGTGTGTGCAGGGCGATTACAGTTTGTCGGGTTTCTAGGCCGATAACTGTTCATCCAAAGTTTCCAGGGTCCATGTACCTACTCTGCGCTTGGTTGGTTTGGTCGGTGATTGTACGCATGCCCAAGGATGACCAATCCCGCGACGTTGCGTTTATTGCGCTCCTTGTTTTGGCTCCATCGGTCGTATAGCGTCGGCAGCGTTTTGTGTTCTGGTGAAACGAGGTCGTCTTTCTTTGTTAGACGCGGGTCCGTTTCCCTCCGCCGACACATTGGGAGGAATTGATCCTTATCCCCTCACGCAGATGAGTAACAACTAAACGGGTTCAGTACACTTGGTTTGTCATTCTAGAATGTTTACAATATCACTGTAATGTCTGCCACTTAATGCACAATACAAAAAAAAATCTTGGGGATCTTCCCGGAGGATATTCAAATATCATCCTTTCATGGTTGGGAAGTCTTGCCCTATCTAAGATGGACACAATCATCAGTTGCCAGTAGTCCGTAACGGAGATTCGGGAGAGGGCACGAGGAAAGCCCGAGCTCTGTTTTGGGAGTTACGCTTTGTCGTTGATCAGCGCATCGACAGCAGATTCTGGTGGAAACGAGAAGTGTACGGGGACTGTAGCCCAATTGGAGCGACCTTGTAGGAAATAGGCACCGACCCTCACATTCAAGTGTCGAAAAATACAGATCTACATGAGAGGGACGATAGCGCCTGCTGAAAGTGGGCGGGGGTAAACCATCCGGAATAAGAACAGCATCGGTACACAAGTTTAGCAATGCGTATGGCTATACGTTTTTTTTTCTTTGAACAAATGAAAGATAATCTAAAAGAATATGAGCTACAAAAAATTGTCCTTTAGTTAAGCAAACGTCACGTGCATTCAAAAGCACACACACACACACAAAAAAGAATGTGCGATAAAACGTAATAGTTGGCATCAACCGGCCAAAAGACCTTTGTTGGAAGGCACCCTCTATGTTTTCGTAACATACCATACCTAAAAAAACTAGCGATAAAAATGTTCGATAAAACTGCCGTCAGCAGTTCGATGAAACGACTTTGGATAAAATGTCCTCTTTTTGTCGATGAAACGGCGTTCGATGAAACGGCGTTCGGTGAAACGGCGTTCGGTGAAACGGCGTTCGATGAAATGTCCGGGAACCCTAGAAAAGAACCAGGTTGTACTGCACAGCATAATAATGTCACTACACAAGCGTCACATTGAAAGTATAAATGTAATAAACCTTTATGTGATATATAGTGTATTTATGTTGATTCCTTTTCACATTAGCTATTCAGTATGGTGGACCGATTGAAATGAAACGTTCGATCGAGGTAATTAGTACGCGAATGGTGAATCATCTATGGCTGATTGTGTCTTAGGCTACGCAAAACGGTGCGATATTTTGGGTTAGCTAACTGGATGAAATGTTCAATGTGATGCTGGAGAGCAGCCGTCCGTACGTCAACAAATGCTTGAAAATATACATTTGCTGGACGATCTTTTTATATTAAGAGATCTAATTATGGACTTAGTGGGATGAAGAAATGGCACACATAGCCATGGCACGAACTGCCTTCTTTTGTAACATGTGTCATGTAGTTAGCTTTTTTTTAATTGGGGTGCCCCATTGAAGGTTACACTAATTAAGATGGGAACAAATCAACAAATTATAAATTCTTAATTTAATTTAAATATGAGATATTGCTTTTAATTTTGTTAATAAACCAACGGTCTTTGATAGTTTTGTTTGTAAATAGTCGATATGAGCGTTCCAGCTCATATCACGTGAGAAGCACACACCCAATATTTTAATCTGCTCTACAGACTCAATTTCCTTGTTGACATGGCAAGAGAATCTACCATTTCTTACGAGATCTAAGCAAGATAGCTTTTATTTTTTACATTTTAATTTAAAGGTATTTTTAGTCGTAGAGGCTGTAATTCGGTTTAGCACCTCCTGTATTATCGTAGTAGTTGTACTAACGTGGTTATAAGCGAAAAAAATACTTGTATAATTGGCAGAAGTATTTATACTTATATCAATATAACGATTCACGGTAGCCATGTCATTAATATACAAAATAAATAACAATGCTCCCAATATGCTGCCCTGGAAACTCACGATTTTATTGCTAATCTATTTGAATGATAATTAGAAAAAATGTACCTACTGATTTTCATTTGCTAAGTATGATTTCAAGATATCTAGCGCTCTGCCCCTCATTAAAACAGTTCAGCTAGCAAAATAATATGATTTATTGAATCAAAGTTTTCGAGTAATTGAGAAATACGCCTTTAGTGTTATTTCTCGCTCGTTAAATGCCTTTAAGATATTTTCTTTAACTCAATAATGCCATCTCAGTAGAACGGGGCTTACGAAAGCCAAAATGTGAGACTGAGATTAAAGAATATTTTTCAAGATGCGCGAGGAACCTTCAACGTAACCGTTTTTTAAGTGGTTTAGAGAAAGCAGAAAGAATGGAAATCGGTTTATAATTGTTTATACCTATCAAATTGCGGCCTTTGTAAAGTGCGCTAACTTTTGATACCTGCATCTGAAGCAGAAAACAGCCAGTTTAAAATGCGAGGTCATATGTGAGTGTTAAATATGATACAAGCAGATTAAGACGTATTTGAGAGGCGCTATCTGCATGCTATCAACATCAATGCTCTTGCTTTTTTAAGACTCGTGACAGTTGAATGTACATCTAGATCGTCAGTGGGAAGTAACAAAAAAATATATATTTGCCTGTGATAATGACATGAACTATAGTGCTTTATAGTTACACAAGACGATGTACCAACATTTATGAAAAAAGTTATTAAACGCATTGGCCATGCTTGTGACATAACGTTATTCACATTACTTCTTGAAGTACATTTTTGAGGTGGAGTACGATTTAGTACTGAACGTATTCTCTCCCACCTAATATCAGGTTTCGATGTCTCCAAAGCATCAAAAACGTTGTTGAAATAATCACGCATGCAATCCTTAGAAAAATTGTTAAATTGATTGCGGTATTTGGCAAAGGCCACAAGCCTACTTGTTTGTTTCGTTTTCGAAAATTGATGATACAAGCTTGATTAGTTTAGATGTTACTCAAGGCTTACGTGATTTTATCGATGCTTTGTGCATGACGAAAGGAAAATGCCGGTTATGGATGGTGCTAAATGTTCCTAGAAAAGAATCGTAGGAGCAATTAGCTGAATTTGCTAAAAACAAATATGTTCCCAAAATGTATTTTTATTTCCTTTCCGATCAGGGGTTACAGCCTGTATTTTTAGCGGCGAAATAAAGTAACTCTTGTTTTTCTTTGAGCTTTCCTTGTGCAAGAAAAAATAAATGGGAAGATTACCACTTATACCTATTGAAGGAATCCCAGGTGACGCTATCGACTCGTCATAGTTAGTTATAAACAAATCTAGCAAAAAGCATGACGCCTTTTTCACTCTTGTGGGGTGTTTAATAACATTGGAGAACCTAGATGACGTGATGAGATCAGGAAACTAGTGCTTAGAGTTGCAGTCAGAAGACATTGATATTAAAGTCACCACACAAAATTAACTTGTAAATGTTATCATTGACAAAATTAGACAACGTCTCGACAAAATCGACGAAAGGCGCAACTGGAGAATTGGAAAAGGAGGGGGGGGGGGGGCTATATAAAACAGAAAGCAACGTGTTCGTGGAAAGGTACAGCACGACTTCATAAAAATCAGTCACTTTGCAGAATTGTTTCAGCAGCTCGCAACTTCCTCTATTTTTTGCCAACATAGCGACGCCACCACACTGTCTTCTTGTAATATTGATGTTAAAAAATACGAATATCCCGTAGGAAATAATCAACACAACAGCGGTACCATGTTTCGGTAAGCATAATGACATCGATATTCGGTCCAATACAGTCTAATAAAAGACAAAGATATCGTCGTGCTTAATCCTTGCAGATCTAACATTGGGGTGAAGCAGCGTATTTGGAAATGCACATTCTTCCTCAAATAGAATGTTTAATCGGGAAGGCGCACTTGTGGCTTCAGACATATTTGAGGAAAATAACAAGAGCAAAAGTATTAGAAAACACGCTAGGTTGCTGTTATTTTGCAAACGTCAGGTGCCAAACCCTTACCCCGGAGCAAGATCAAGAAACATGGCCACGGGAAGGCGACGTAAGGTGGACGGTGTCCCCGGTGGCGCCGCTAACCAGCTGCTAAGGCGGAGCGGCGCGCCCCCTATAGACGTATTTCGCAAGGGAGCCGCCATCTTGAATATCACCACTTCCAGTATGGGCAAAAACATTGTTTTGCAGTCATTCGCCCCGCCTATAGGATACATTTAGGATATAAGCGTAACCGTCAATCATTATCGTTTGGTCTGCCCTCTATATTTTGCCATTTGCAAGTTGAAATGTTTCATTATTTTTTCCGTCGCCCATACCAGCTGTGCCTGCCTGGTGGCTGGGGACGAGAGTAAGCGAGAAAGGTCAATGCGGAGAGCAAGTCGTCTGCTTCGTGCGCACAAGTTGCGGTGACGTCAGAACGACGACAACCTCTTGTTGGCTGATTGAAAAAAAAAATACTGGGTAGACCTTTAAGCATCTAGCACTGAGATCTACCCACTATTTTTTTTCAGTCGGCCAATAAGAGCTTACCGTCGTTCTGACGTCACCGCAACTTGTGCGCACGAAGCAGACGACTTGCTCTCCGCGTAGGTGTCGCACGCTCCCAATACCGATAATACGCAGGTGGGAACAAATTATCAGCCGCAGGAACCAATTCAATTTAAGACAATCTCACAACACGGTCACACGTGATTCCTTCGGACCAATGGGAACGAACTTCGGCAGACTGAATCCGGTGAAGATATCCAACTACAGGGGGGGGGTCCTGTTCGTTTTCCACAAAGCTCGGGGTTCACCCAACATAAGGCCTGTGAACTGCATTCTTTCCGTCATCAGGCTGTGCCCCGCCAGACAGGCGGGGCACAGCCTGAACACGAGTGCTGTGTCAGCGTTCTGCCGTAACTGGTGTTCAACAGAACCTCTTCCAAAATCGAAGACATCCCAGCGGCGTAATGCCGTGCAAAGCACCCTGGGAAGCCCTTGGCCACTAAGTTTCGGTTCTGATTGGCCAACATATCTCCACCACATCACGTCAAGACAAAACACAGTGCTCGGATTTTCATATCTGCGTCTTTCCTTAAATGTATAATACGGTAGGCGTTGCGTATACCGATGCGAATAGAATGCTGTGGAACGTTCATTCGGGCTCCCGACGTGCCGGAGTTTGTGAACATGGTAAACAGAAAACAAAGATGGCACATGGAAGAAGTATTGTGAATCGGTCATCCTGTTCCATCGGCTCCGCAATGCCCTGAACTGCTTAAATTATCAGTCAAGGTTGGTTCACACACTTGCGTGAGTCCGACCGTGTGCGACTGCAACGTATGGGTTGTTACGGCAACAGCTGCGTGGGCTCCAACAAACAGGGCAAAAACCGGTTTCGTTGGAGCCGACGCAGCTGTTGCCATGGCAACCCGAGCGTCGCAAGCCGTTACAGTTGCACTCGGTCCGGACCCGACGGAGTGTATGAATCTGCTGCACTCTGCTGTGGTAGCCAAGCCGCCAGACAGGTATGGGACGCCGCCGCCCGTATTCCAACTCCTCGATAAGCCTAGTCAGGACTAGTGCCACTAAATAAGCCACGCTTCAGGTAACGACACTTACCCACCCTGTGGCTTAAAATCATGGTCACAGGTATTAACGTATAAGGCATCCGTTCTAAGTGGCATTTGCGTACACTTAGCAGAGCGCGTTGGATGGAGTACAGTTCACACGGAAATAATAAAAACACAGAAAATATACGGGGGACAGACTGAAAGAACTGTGTGTGTCTGTCCCTCGTATATTTTCTGTGTTTTATTCTTTTCGTGTGAACTCGCATTTGCGTAAAGTACAAATCGTTGCATCGCCCCTTCAAGTCCATACGCAGCCAATGCCACGAGCGTGAGCATGTGGCCCTGAACAGTGCCTGCACTGCACGAGCGCGCGAGCTTGGCAGGGACGCTGGAAGCCCGGAGCTCGCGCTTGTAGCATCGGCTACGTCTGGACCCAAGCTGAAACGAAGTATAGACCTTTTCTTTAACGGCGCCGCCATCTTGAGAATTGCGGCGCCGACGACGCCGTCTAGCGGCTTAGAAAAAGAAATACCGGCTAGTTTTGGCAGCACAGCTATCTAGGTAGGCAACGGTGTGGGTATGGGGGGAACTTGGCTAGACTTGGCTATGGTGGGCTGCAATAACTTGGTTGGAGCTTGTCCGGTTGAATCCAGCTGGCTACTCACAGGCCATCACCTTGCCTCCTCGAGAAAACGAGGACGAAGACGGTGGGGTGTTTTGATTGAGTTTCCACAGCGAAGTATATATGAGCAGTTTAAAGTAGTCTATGCAGGTAAGCTCTCGGCAGTTGATAGCTCCATTTTGAGTGGTGGCATGTAGACTTTTTCATACCTTTCACATACCTTGGGGCTTGCAGTGATAACCTAATTGAACCACCTGCACCTGGAACTAAAATCGGTCCTCCAGTCGTAGACGAAGTGGTAGTGAGCTTAAACGTGACGTTGAGTCTGATACGAATCTCTCGCGATTCAAGCTCGCAATCGACTGACTTCATAAATAAGGATTCTTGGGGAAAATGCAAAGCTCGATAACATTGCAGCCACACTCGCGCTGCAGCATCTTGCGCTCATGGCACACTTTCTGCTATTGTTCTTATGCTTCTTAAAATTATTTATCCATCCGACGACCACGCAGTGGTAGCCAGACAGCCATAGATTTTCGAAAATTGCAGCACGGTAAAAAGGAGCAGTCGGAACTAACTGATGCACGACGTCCGTTTTTAAGCCTTTTCGCCCATACCCTTGGCGGTGGCATACCCTGTGTCAGCGGGCAATCCAAAAATGCACCAGGTCGAGGGTACGTCAGTTACTGGCTGGTTTGAGGTTATGCGAAAAAGGTCTATAGAATAGCGTCTCAGCTTAGACTGAGTGAAAGAAAGCACTGGAAAGGCTGGGGCGCGCGGGCGTTTTGAGACACGGTTTGAGTCAACTCGTGCGCTGGCTTTGGCACTGCTTTCTTTTCCCCCAGTCTCAGCTGAGACGCTGCTTCTAGCAAGCCGGCCCAGATGTTTTGACGTCACCACCCAGAGACGTGTACATGAAACATTCATGGTCTCAAGCATATGCTCAAGCGGCCTGGCGGCGTGTCACGTACCCTGCTCCGCTCGCTTTCTCGAGAACTGAGGGAACCCAAACTGCCCAGTAGATCAAGTGTACCCTAGCCGTGAAGACATGAATCTGGCACTTTTGATTGTCTCGCGACGTTGGATCTAAACGATTTCGAACGTCGAAATGTGTTTTTCCGTCCTTCAGCACTATACAAAAAAAAAAAAAGCTCAGCGAAGGTGCTATAAGTATAGCTTGAGGCCCAATCAGGTGAGCTCGTACCACCCAAAATGAGGGCGCCACAGTTTATTCGAAGCTTTAGCGCGACTCCAGCGAAATCGACGCCGCGTAGCGGCAGCGCCGAGAAGCTCAGAGAGGAGGTCGTTTCGACTCTGTCGTCTGCTATCTCTGCTTGGTTCTCGCATAGGCCGCATAGAAACAAACGTTGTTTCCAGTAATTATTTTTGTGCTTCCGCCGTGTCATTCCTACGCACTGACAAGAAGAAGGTTTCTACTGTCGAAAAATCGCTTTGCTTTCATATGTAAGACCGATTTTATCCTGCAGTGCAAAACATTTATGGTGGTCCGCGTGTTGAACGACGAAAACGACCTCCTTTCGTCCGCCATTTCGCTTGACCGGCGCGCCCCCTATAGACCGACACGCTGTTTTCCAAACAAGCCCGCGTTTGCCCACACCAGGTGTGGGCACTGCGCGTGCGCAGAAATCAAATTCGCGGGAAGTGAAGCGTCTGCGCAGGCGCAGTGCAGAGCCGTTGATACTGAGTTAGAGTTACTTTATACTGAGTTAGAGTTACCGTCGACAGCGCCCGCAGCTGCATGACGTCAGGGGCGCGTGTTGGTCTATAGTTCACTGGAGTCGCGAATACGCTGATGCAGCGTTCGGTACATCAGCCGAGAGCTGCGTCAAAAATGCAAAAATGAGCGAATAGTGCTTCAAATCGAATAGCGCAGAGTCGTCCCTAGCTTCAACTCTTCAAAGCGAGCCGGTATTCGTGCATTCTTCTAGTATTCTGAATGCTATGATTGACCAAACATATCGCAACTTTCACGGCCTATAGGGGGCGCGCTAGTTCCCATCAAAATGGCTGTCTTCTGATCATCGCCATAGAACTGCAGTACCAGGTTGGGTCTGCAACGCGCAAGTAACTCTAACTTTTGAAATACGAGCGACCTAAGAGTCGTACCTAGCTGATATTTCCACGTCAGGAAGGGGTAAGCAAGCATCTTCATTCGGAAGCCGATCATTCAGGAGCTGGAGTGCGCGAATCCCACACCGTGGTACCACCATCGTTGAAAGTGGCGAATTCCCATAACCCTACAAATAGTTCATGTTGCTATACCCATGGCTTTATTTCTCAACTCAGCCGCTAGGGGCGTGACGTTTGAATCTCTTTCAAAAACAAATGTTGAAAGACAGACAAAATGAAGACAGCACCAGTCGAAAAACGTGTCCGCAGTTCAACGAATCACAGGAGTGGATTTCTATAGTGTCTGCATAGGAACGTGCAGAGGGGGAGGCGGAGGGGGGTCCCGCCGGTCAATTTTTTTGGTCGCTCGGCTGCTGCGGCCGCCACCGGCAGTCCCAGGTGACCTTCTGAGCCCCGCAATCGATTCGACACGGTCCGCGATAAATCAGCAGAGGGCGAGACACGGCGGAGAGAAGGAGGAGGATGACGGGAAAGGACGCCATACTTCCGCGGTTAAGCCTAAACATCCTCAAACAACAAAGGCCTGCAACAAGACTCGAAAAGAAAGAGACAAAATAAGAAAAATAAAAAAGTACACTGGCCCGTTCGTTCTTCGAGAGCGTACCACGACGCAATGCCATGGTTTCCCTCCTCCGCGCGTCCGTCTGTAGATCTGCGTACCAGGACAAGACCCCCCCCCCCCCCAGAAAAAAAAAAGAGCATAGCAGCAAAAAACTGCGCTGGTTGTATGCACGCCTCGAAATTACTGTGGCTATTTCAATAGGTGTGTTCCCGTAGTTTTTGCTTTCCTTTTTTTTTTCCTTTCTTCTTTTGACGATGCATTTCGCGTGTGTCCCTCTTCTCCTCCAACTTTTTGTTGGTGGTATTGTTTGTTCCGCTGGTATGCCGCTTACGTTGGCTGACCTTTAATGCGACGAGGAATGTTGGGAGTAGACAGCCGTTCTCTCCAAAGAACACCTAGGTCTGAAAAAAAAATGTTCTGGAAATAACATTGCCGTTCGACGACTCGGCCAATTTCTCGCTGCGTTCGCACGTACAGCTAGACCTTCCGTAATTCGGAGAGGAGGTGAGCGATTAGCAGACCGATCGTCCTTCCGACGCGTACAAACTGATGGGGTGGCACCCCTGAAACGTTTTACAGAATGGACGGATTAGCCCATGCCCACATTTCCATTCATTACGTTGAGCAATTGCGGCAGAGAGGCGTCGTATGGGCTGGGGCAGATCCATCAACATTAGTGTCGTGCTTGGGTCCGCGTGCGTGGGCAACTGGATGCCTCGATGATGGTTCATTCTCCCTGTAGTCTCCGCAGGGTGATGACAACTGGTTATTTTACGGAACCTAATTATTTTTTTTTGTCTTTTGTGAGCTTCACCGCGCGTGCATGCCTCCAGGTGCGAGTGAGGTTCGGTAGAGCTCAAGTCATCGGATCTTGGGAAAGTAGCGCCATTGCCTCCTCTGCCTGCTAGCCGGACACAAATATATACTAACATACAGACGACTAAACCTCTCAAGGTGATTGAATGATCGATCTCACTTACCGTGGCCCCAATCGCCATTTCGGTCCATTCAAATCTTCGAAGCTTCGAAAGGGTCGGGTCTGAACCAGTCGCGCCAAGATCGCTATGGAGCATAAGCGTACTGAAAGCGATTCCTTGCCAGTATAAGCGTATTTGGTACTGCGCATGCAATCAAGTTATCAATCATGATCATCTCCGCAAATATATCACAATTTTATTGTTGTTCTTGCGCATTCCAAGACACGAAATATATATATATTTTTTTTTAATGCCGCCAAGCACCGACGCCGCATCTGGTCGCGGTGCGAAGATGTGCGCTTGTTTGGCCGCTGTGTGGATAACAAAATCTCGGCATTCAAGAAATGTCTTCATAAAGCAACCTGCCACCGTGAATCTGGATCGGCTCACCAAGAAGGGAGGGGTCAAGAAGAAACTGCTCACTCCATGAACCAAAATGGCGACCATACGGGGAGTTTGGCTCTACTTTTCCAGGATCCAGTGACTTTAGCGGGAACCAGCCCCAAGAGTATCGGCCCTCCTACTCCCCGACTGTCTCGCGGGCGCCGCCATTTCGGTGTTTAGTGCAGAGCTGACGCATCTAGCGGTCATTACGACTCGAAAATGCGACTTCCTGGAATTCAGATACGCGGTGAGAATTAGCTCAGGCGACATCGCTTCGCCGCGGACTGTTTAAACATTTCCGGTGGACGGAATATTGTTTCTTCAGATTTCAGATAAAGATTCGGATAATTGGCAACAATAATCGTAAGCATCGAGATGGCAGAAGTGTTACTACTCCGAAGCGTACCTTGTTTTGTAGATCTAGGGCCCGGCGGGATTTTATATTTTTTTACAAAATCGTGTATTTATTTCTACACGTTCCGATTCCAGTTACCTTCAAAGTACTGTGCGCCTGATGCAATACACTTGTCGAGACGTTTCTTCCAATGCTCAAAACAGCCCTCAATTTTCATTCCTTTCAATGCTTCTAACCTTTTCTTTCCTTTTTTTTTCTTTTAGAAAGGAAAGTTTTTTTTTAGAACTTTTATTATGCGCAGAAAAAAAAAAAAGAAAGTCAGACGTGGTCGAGCGCGTAAACCGTCAGAAGTAGATTGGCCCTCTTCCCATCCCATCCCTCGGACTATGGGGCCAATCGTCGTTGGTTCGCCAGGTACGGTCATGGCGTTTTTGGTCAAAACTACCGAACACTAGCGCGGTGTGGCCAGGCGCGTCATCATGGACGAACCATGTCGTCTCTTTGCCACATCTCGGGTTGTCATTCCGCCCACACGGCACTGAGTGTTTCAGAAATCTTTTTTTTTTAAATCACACCCTCGCCCCGTGTGAATATATTTTCACTTTTTGTTTCCGTAGTGTAATGAAATTCTCACGCGGAAACACCTGGCTAATGTGAAAAATCATTTTTAAAAAAAATCACTGCAAGGCATTAAAACCGACGAGTGTAAAGGCTATTTTGAGAATTTGAAGAAACGTCTTGACAAGTGTATTGCGCCAGGCGGAGAGTGTATTGCGCCGCCGTCACTCATAGATGGCGGCAGCCATTCCACCCTGGCTTGCCGACTTGCGGCCGGCCATTACTTTCCCTTGTACAGCCTCCTCTGGTCTTCCTTCTTCACCAAAGTGAAAAGGCTGAAAGCTTCTTTTTTCTATTTCTCTTTCTCTCTCTCTTAGCTATCTGTTAATTTCTGTTGTGGGAACGAGCAAGACACGTGCCACAAGCGAGTGTTGCGCCGCCACTCGCATGCAACAGCCACGCGGGGCACCCACCTCGTGCACTGGCGCATTGGGGAAGCTGATGAATTCTAAGAGTATTTTTATCTTGTGCTGACACTTTTTTCTGAAAATAGGGAGAGTGCGCGTGCATAAGCTTTGATCGGCGCTGAAGATGCGCGAAGATGCGGAAGATTCCGAGAAACTAATTTTTATGACATATATAACGTTCCGGGAGGGAGGGCTTCAGCGGCACTTTGGAAACTGATTTCTGCAGCCTCCGTGCACCAAAATAATCTTGATATTCATGATCCTACAAGCCAAATGAAGACCATCTAAGTGGTTTCACTGAAATAAAGAACCGCTTCGGTTTCCCTTTGAGGGGCTTTATCCATAGCATTCACATCAGCCCCGTTTTCTTACGCTAGGTTACGTTAGGAAAGCTTATAGGTACAAGTCACAGGGACATCTGTGGCTACCAGTTCGAGGAGATGTCCTGGTACCACCTTTAGAGCGCCACCTCCCGAAAGCTTCACCGTGCATTCGAGTTAAAGCA
Organism: Ixodes ricinus; assembly: GCA_037355805.1. Classification (NCBI taxonomy): domain Eukaryota; kingdom Metazoa; phylum Arthropoda; class Arachnida; order Ixodida; family Ixodidae; genus Ixodes; species Ixodes ricinus. The sequence continues at coordinate 92,855 of JAZHYW010054290.1, read as the reverse complement.
AAATGAAGCGTGACGCTTGAATCTCGAGGTCAGTACCGGCGTAGTTAATTGTACTGACTATCTGGGTAAGTTCTGCGCGTCGACGTTCCCACAGATTCATGCTTAGCGAATGACAAGACCGAGAAAATGCTATCTACGCTACGGCACTGACGTTTCACGTGCCAATAAAGCACTGCATATCGCGGCAACGAAACCTTCCTAAGTCACGGCGCTCGATGGGGCTCCGATAATGTAGCTACAATGTTTAATGATTAGCCACACGCGTGTCCTTAGGCAAGACAGGCGGCGGAAATTGTTCATAAATGGTACGCAAATACGGCGCGCAAGTTCGCTTGCTCCGTGCGCACACCTCGTGCGTTTGTTTATGCTTTGAAATGTTTGGGAGCGGCTTCGGGGGTATATACTGTGGAAGGGTTGCCTTGCTGCATGCCCAACCCGGAGGGACTTTGTGTCCAGTGTCCGCTTTGGGCGGTCGGTAGCGGCCCCTGGGCGCGGTGGCTGACCCTCGCCTCCACAATACCATAGGTTTGCGAATTTTCTGTAGGAAATTCTGGGAAAAGGGGAGGGGGGGGGGGCTTGTTGTGCTTATTCTGAGGGTGTGTTAATGGTGTGTTATAGGAGTGGGGGGGGGGGCGGTTGTTATAAGTCCCTGGTCAAGCACAGCTGTGTGATTGGGTCTGTGCACAACCGCCGGCGTCGCAGGCACCCGCGAGCAGGCGTTCGTGTACGCGCTGTCCTCGGCCAGCCTGACGCAGACCTGGGCCAGGGCGTGCGGCCAGGGCCGGCTGACAGGCTGCGGCTGCGGCAGGGCGCCCCGAGAGCCTCCGCAGGGCGACTTCAAGTGGGGCGGCTGCGCGGACAACGTTCGCTTCGGGGCCCGCCTTGCGAGGGCCTTCACGGACGCCCCCTGGAAGAGGGCCCCGCCGGACACGGCCTTCAGGGCGCTCCTCAACCGCCACAACTACAAGGCCGGCAGGCAGGTGAGCCACGCTGGATGCGGTAGGTCTTTGGCAGAACGTGCAGCACCCTCCACGGTGCCGTAAGATTTGCCGAGGACATCCTATAGAGCCGGCTGTAGCAGACGGCGGACGCAACCTTACAGGCGACGGGGGAAACGCAGCCGTGCAAGCGAGGACCAGTGCGCAACCAACTACAATCGGGGAGAGGTTAACAGCTCATGGAAGCTCCTCCCACCTCTTTCCCCTTAAAGGCCGACCAACAAACAGAAACGAGGAAGCCCTTTCTCAATAGCTCGGTTCCATTCGAGAAAGAGAAATACCCCTTTCCCGTGTGCGGGGAGAAGCTCAGAGACCCGCTCCTCTGGGGAGAGGAGGGGAGAAGTAGGGGAGAGGGAATGGAGAGGAGGAAACTAGGAACCGGTTTTCTTCCCGGCAGAAGCGACCTCCTTTCCTGCGTTCGCTCTGCTGACGTGGAAAGAGGTGGGAGGAGCTTTCCCTGAACTCTTAAAGCTGTCACCGACTTTAGATTGAAAGCCATAGTACTGAATTTTAAACGTCACCCACTAAAAGCCAGAGTGGATCACATATTTAAACCGAGCGCCATGTCACGTTCAGTACTAAGATATTGAGGTGGGCTAGTTGAGATATGCATGATATAAAATTAAATAGCGAAAAGGTTGACTACGGACAAAGGCAGAACATTGACACGCAGCGCTTCCTATGCCGTTGTCTACCTTTGCGCATTTAATTTTACCGTGACTCGGTTCATACTGGGCATTGAAAATAATTTTACTGTCTTGAAACTCGCAAGAAGAGCAACGACAATTCCTAAGAGATCTGGGAGAATAAGCATGAGTGATAGGTTTATTGCATGCACAGTGCCAAAGACGCTCATATTGGCCGAGGAACGCTTTCAGTACGATGATGCTCCATAGCGGTCTCGGTGCGACTGGTTTTAACGACCGCTTTCGAAGCACTCGAAGCTTTGAAAGGGTCCAAAATGGCGATCCACCATGGCAACCCGACAGCGATGAGCCAATCACCTTGAGAGGTTTTGCCGTCTGTATGTTGGTATTTATTTGTGTCCTGTTAGCAGGTGGGAAGGCAATGGCGCTACTTTCCCAGATCCAGTGACTTTAGTGACCACAAAGCGGTGTTAGTTTGTGTCCAATAACATTGCCTAAGACGTTCAGACAGCCACACCAACGACAGGGAACGGTTCTCGCATACACATGCAGTTTCGCCGTTCCCTGGATTTCAAACTTGGGCGCGCGATTTTTGAAGTCGTTCTTCAGTTACCACAAGGCAGTCCTATAGTTTGCTGTCCAGATAAAATAGTTTCGACAGGTTCACGAAATGCTCTCTACTTAATACACCCTTATTGGTTCCAAAAACGCTATGGAATTTTCGTCCGATGTGTGACCCAGTTTAATACGAAACGTCTATGCGTGCTGCGCGCTCGCAGCCTTACCGTTCATTAGGTACATCTGCTCCGAAATGCCACCTTAGCGGCTTTGACGACAAACAACAGCTGTCGCAGTGTTTCACCTTTCGGGGTGCGTAAGTCCCCCGACTCTCCCCCTTCCCCCCCCCTTTTTTTTTTTTCTGGGCAAAGTTTTTTTTTTAATTAGCTTATACTTAAGATTAAATAAGGTGGACCTGTAATAGTATTGAACGCAATTTCCAAGTCAGTCGCGCTAACCCAGGCGGTCCCCCGTGTCATCGCTGCTCCTAGCACTCCGGTGTAAAGAGGTGAAGCTCGACTCGCGCGCGCAGGAGTGAAGGTTGGCGCGGGCGGCACGATTGCCACGGTACACTGTGACTGTAGCCACGGCACGGAGACATGTGGCAGGCACGATAATCAAGTGATCCTATCGAGGAGTGGAAGTCCCTGGTCCCGTAGTATCACAGTAGCCGCCAGCCCACTATTTCGGAAAATTTTCTCGCGGCCTTTGGCGTCTGACATCGTTTGGGAATTCGATGACGGGGCCAGCACGGTTGACGAGCAATCTCCATACTTGATTTTAAGTCGACGCACAACCGACGCTACGAGCCAATGGACTAAAGTCTCTTGATACTTCTTTTTACAAGTAACGACAACCGATACAAATGACAAAGCACATTCCGCTGGAACAAAAATGGAGTCATTCAGTTCAGTATTCTGCTGTGCGCCGCCATTCGCTCCCTAAAACTTGCACCGTCATGCAGTCGGCGCTTCAAAGAATGTAGGTATGTACTTTAGGAAGCTCTTAACTAGGAACTGTCAATCAAGCGCAGCGAATGCCCCGTGACTGGCACTGTTAGTGTGTGTCTGTGTGTTCGTGGTTGTATGTGTCCGAGCCTTCGACTGTGCTCTGACTTAAAGGGATACTGACAGGGTATTTATGTTCGCCAAGGTTTTTATTTGTGCATGACATATGACAGCCCAACTACCAAGAACACAATTTGCGGCTCGGCTCGAAATTCATTTTCTTTCCGCCCGAAAACCGTCGATCGAGAACTGGCCGGCCTGAGTCGCGCTCACTCTACTTCTCCGTGGTCACGTGCCGTTTTCTAACGGTTTAGACACAACCACCAAATATAATCAAAGTCGTGGGTCATCGAAGGCACACACCCAGCATTTAAAAATAGAAACAAAATATGATACCTATTTTTGTGGCTTCTAAAAAGCTGCAAATACGTTGATTGAAAAAAGAAAAAGATGTTGCATAGTCCACGTGACTTTTGTCAACTCTCCCCTTGACTATATTTCTTCTTCCTCCCCAGCCCAGTTTCGGTTTCGGTTGCGAGCAGTTGTGTTTTTTTTCTTCTTTTTTTTAAGTATACGTGACGCTGTAGCAAAATATTGATTGGGTACTCTTCTGGCACCATAATGGATTGCCCGACAAGAAATAAAAAGTAAATTTTGGGAGGTGTCATTGTCCCTTTAAAGATTAAACAAACTATACGGCCAGTATAGAGATACCGTCAAATCCATATTTTTACCATTTTTACCTCCTTCTACTCGTCTGAATGTTAGGATCGACCAATAATCAAATAATTTTATTGTGAGGTTTTTCCCATTTCGACGCAGGTGTGGGGCAATTGTTATCGAAAATGGCGAAACCTTTATACGCAACAAAACTTACAAAGCGGTCGCACCTAATTTCGGGTGGCGTCTTCGGCGCGCAGGCGTAGAGTTTGTAAGTTACGATGCATCGGCGAGCCGATTCGATTGTAGAAAGTCTAGCAGCGAGTGCAGAATGCAGTTCTTCCTCTCGGAGTCACCCTTCGCGGCGTATAGTCCATTCCTCGAGCGCTTGCGGCCCTTCGCTCGGTTCCATGTCGGCCCAGACTTGCGTGCGGTGGAAGTCAAGAGGTCCAGGGCACAAATTTGCACGGTGCTCCTATCGAAGATATAGTCTGGGAGAGCACCCTCGACGTTTACAGTGCTGGCAGCGGGGGTCCTTCTTTTTCGTTCGTCTCACCTCTGTGACTTACGTAGGTATGGAGGAGTGACCGCGCCCGCGGTGCGTATTCTCCTCAGCAGGACGGTCTGTCTTCGGGCGGTGGTCGGTGGGCAAGGGGTCAGGTTCGGGGGAATGCCAGGAATCTCGGATCCTGCACTTCCACTCCTTCGCGTGTAGTCTCGCGTCCGATCTCGCGCTGACCTCCGGGGTAGCGATGTAGCCAACCGAGGGCCTCGGTGTACCCTTCTCCACTGACCGATCCTGCCGAAACCGCCGCAGGCCGTGCACGAGAGCCTGACGACGCTGTGCAAGTGCCACGGCGTGTCGGGCGCGTGCAACATCAAGACCTGCTGGCGCGGCCTGTCCTCTCTGCGCCACGTGAGCCAGCGCCTGCGGCGGCGCTACCAGGTGGCCGTGGAGGTGGCGCGCCACGCGCCCGCGGGCGTCGGCGGGAGCCCGCACAAGATCGTGCCGGTCAGCGACCACGTGGGCAGGCTCCAGAAGGCGGACCTGGTCTACCGGACAAAGTCGCCCGACTACTGCTCCTGGGACACCCGGGTCGGGTCCCTGGGCACCGAGGGACGGTGAGTCGGCGCCTTTTTTTGTAAGGCTTTATGGATCAACGTGGGGCTCCGATGTCACGCTGTAACGCTGCTGTAAGGCCACGCGCGGACGCTTCACCACACGTGAATCCTGTTCTGCAGTGTCCAAACCTGGGCAGGATGATTAACTTGTAAACAGCGCGCTGGCGTAAACCGGATACCTCCAGGGACCGTGCTTGCTCGTGTTGGTGTCAGTCACAGCGTATAGCAAGGCTGTGGGTGTCAGCAACGAAACGCAGCTGTTGGTTTGAAGTCATAGCGCGTGCAACCAATGACGTAGCGTCGCGCAGAGTGTGGGAATGTGTGTGTGTGTGTTTGTAGGGAGGGGGAGGAACTGCGTATTAGTAGAATAATGTGGTAAGCGCGCCGCGGAGGCATTCTACGGTCCAATTGTATGAGCTTTTACGAGAATACAACGCTAGGCTCCATTCCATTCATAATTCCTTCCCGCGCGTCAGATTGCCTGAGCTTAAAATCACGGTTGCCAGTTATCTTAAGCTTTAGCTTAAATCGCCAGAGACGCCTTTCCATGCTCCAGAAACGTTCAAAGGGTTCACGACAGAGCAAAACACGATATCGCCTTGGCGTTCTGACACCATACCTATAAGTCTCGGAGGTCCGAGTTTTTCGCATCGCAACTATCGCCAACAGTGCTCCCGCTCAGCACCAAAGCACTAACGAGAACGAGAAAACTCGAGATGGACTACGGGGACCCAAGATGGTCGCCGTCGCCGCGGTTACCTCACGATTCCGCGTGAGAAGACGGCGAAAGATTCTTTCGGGAAAAAGTAGTAAAAAAAGAAAAAAGCGAAGCACGCAGTCTTCCTTCCTCCCACGAAGGGGGGGATGCAATCGATTAAGGCTCATTGCTACCTCTGTCCGCGACTGCACCTTGCCGCTCGGGGCTTTGTTGTTCGTCGGCGGCATGCACTGCCCTCCCATCGTGTGTGGTTTCTCGGACGCGCCAGCCTGCATGGGAGGTCCGTCGTGCTGCTCCCGGAGAAGACGAAAATTACAGAGCTGCCCGACGACTCTCACGCTTTCCGCTTGTCTCAGCTGCGCGGACGGCGGCACCTCTCTCTTTCTCGCTCACCCTCTCTCTTTTTCACTTTACTATTTTTATTTTACTGCCTCGTTGTTGTTGTTGTTGTTGTTGTAATTGTTGTTGCCGCTGTGTTTTACGGTGCGTGTTTTGTTTGTGCTTAAATTCTTCGCCGCCGGAACGCTGTTTCCAGCGCTAATTTACTCTTTCCACGGGAGGAAAAGAAAACGTAAATAAATAAAGGCGCGCATAAAAAGGGGAGCCGAGATGTCTTCATTAGGGAAGGGAGAAAAATGGAAACCATGGTGCCTTCGGTCTGCTCGGAATTGGGAGGGAGGCTTCGACTTTCTATTTCTCTTTTACTTGTTAGCCGTGGATGTTTAAACACGGCTTTTGCCACGTATAGGTGTTATTTTCCTACACGCGGTGTTCCGAGGCTTCCTCCCCCTCTCCCATTTTTACTCCCAGGGGGCGGTGCTTCGCACGGGAGATAGATAGAGATAGCTGCCCCAAGCCGCGTGCCTGCGGTGAGGATTGTCTTTCTCGCCTCAAGTGGCATTTTTGGCACTGGGCGGATGGTTACAGCGCGTGTGTACGGGCTCGTTTCTTTTTTTTTTTTTCTGTTTGCTTGTTATTTATTTATTTCGGCGCTCTATCCCCAGTAAAAAAGACCACCGGTGTGTATAGGTACGAGATAAAGTTGCCGGATATAACCTCCTCAAGGTGCAGCATTCCATAGGATTTGCCGGAGCGGCGTTCGTGTCTTCGCAATAAATTTTCCATTTTGACACCAACCAAATCATGTGTTTTGAGAATTTGCAAAGGCCTTCACCGTTGTGCGCCTGTGTTTGCGGTGAGCAGGAGAGGACGGGGGAAATTTTATTTTTCAGTTTTTTCACCCACCCCTTTATCAAAATATGTCTGTGCAGTGAGGCAGGTGAAAGGTTACGTGCCTTGCACTAATTATTTATAATAAGTAATTTTAATTATTTCATCTCCTTTTGTTTTGTTTTTTTCGCGACATGACTTTTCCACGCTATGTCAGGATTCACCAGCATGCGAGTAGAGCAGAGGGTGGTGGGTTCCGTGTAATAGAACGGTACGTCTGATCGGTTGGTGGGTGTGGAGTAGTTTTTGGAACGTATTTTCTTTCTTGGTATCCAAGCGCGTGTGCAAGTGCGAGATAGAGCTCACTGTCCCAAAAGCACGAGTAGGGGGCTATTTCGAATTGTAAGGATGGTTTCGAGCGGAACTTTTCACCAATATCTTTCGAAATGGCAGCTTCATTATTACAGTCGTTCAAAAATTTGTTATACATCGAAGACACTTCAAATGAAAATCAGCGAGATTTACCAAGTGGTGTAGCTGGAATCAAAACCCGGACCGTACGATCCGCAGCTCGGCACATTTGCTCGCTACCACGAGAGGCAGGTGAAAGTGAACGCAAGCAGCTGGCTCCCGATGTGTGGCTCACGAGAGTCCACATTAGCAGACGACCGTCGGCGTGCGCAGCTGGCTCCCGAGTGACAAAGTCTAGCTCCCCGCGTGAGCCTGCGGCGTCACGGGTCCTCAATAAGTCTAATTTGCTTTTGATGATTCTGATAAGCCCGGGGAGCATATGAATGTGTCAAAGGTGTGACGCCTTCCAAAACACGGAAGCTTTCCTAATCTTAGTGCACGCAGGCCACATTCTGCGTTCCCCGGGTTTAGCAATATTATCACAAGATTAAATGTTTCAGAAGCATTTGGTGAGGTGTCTAAAAACGTACTTCCCCTAAAACTCAGCAAACTAGGGTTTTTGATTCTAGTGTGATCACTTGGATACATTCCTTCTTGACTAACCGCGAACATGGTTACATCTATTGGTTTTAGTTCAAATCTAGAGTCTGTCACTTTAGGAGCCCCACAGGGTTCAGTCTTAGGTCATGCATTATTTATATAAGCCGCACAAATGACTTAGCATCTCTTATATATGTCATATAATATTTATAACGTTTGCTGACGACTGTGTTTTATATTGAGAAGTAACCAGCTGATCTGATTCAAAACAAAATGATATCACCGTCGTTTCTCTCTGTTGTGAATCTTTCTCTATGGAACTAAATTCAACTAAATGTAAATATATGCGCGCACCAGTGTTGCCAGGTCTACTGATTTATCAGTAGATCTACTGATTTCGTTCCGGGTCTACTGATTCACTGAAAAAAAAGAAAATCTACTGACTTTTTTAGTAAACATATTAAAATTTATTATTTGGCCCCTTCGGTTCCCAGGGTCGCCCATGAAAGGAAACTCATATTCTCCCAGAACTAAAAACGAAGCATACTGGCTAGATGGCCCAAAAGCCCGTCCTATTCGAGTGACTTAGCCGTATACTTATCGATCTATTCACCCAGGGCAGGTTCGACATCCGGGCCAGGCCATATATGGGGGAGTTTGGCCAGTCTATGATCTCGCCGCTGTAATGTCCCTCTCCCGAGTGAGCCAATCAGCCCGCGGCGCAGAGCGAGAAGGCGTGAGTGCATGTGCGTCAACTCTCGGCTGCTTCCAGCTAAGCGGAGAGGGCCTCCATTTTATTCAATCGCCCGGCAGAATGCATGGGATCGACATCCAAATTTTGGTTCTTTCCTTTTATTTGGCAGGCTCTGGCAAGAAAATGATATAATGTTATTCCTCGGTGGCCAAAAGCTAACGAATTAAGTTTCTCCACGTTTGAACGCAGGCTTTGAGTCAGCCGACAAAGAAATAAGCCCGTAGCAGACGACGCGTAGCCTCAACAGTGCTCCGCACCGACAGCGTTGCGTCAAAAACTTTCCACAGCCCAGTAAGGAAAGGTGGCAGCTTGCAGAGGACTTCCATTGGACATGTACGCGCGCACTTGCCGGAACGTCTTGTTTTGGTTTCGTTTCAATAATAGCAACCGGTGGATGTCGCACTGTCGCACTCATCTGTTTATCCCATAGAGTTATTACAATAAACGCTAGAGGCTCAGCTGGCGCTAGTGTGCTGTTGCATTTTGAAGCAGACAGCAAGCAGTCTAAATTTGACTTCCGGTAATGTATTCCTATGGGAAAAAGCGAGTGCATTTTCTCTGCGCTCGATTATAAGAGCAAATATTCACGAATAATTTGTACGTACTAGGCACATTGGAACATTTCTCAGTCACGCAGACGAAATAAACGGTCAGTTACGGCGTTTTTTCTTTCAAATTCATCGCATTAAAAACGGTGCTAAAACGGCTTCGTACGTGTATTTTTGTGCACTGTCGGACACTGTTAGCGCGAACACGGCGTCGACGCTTTCCAACATGGTGGATATACGTGCCAAACGAACGAAGGACATGTAGAAAACCGAGAGAGACGGCAAGAACTACGCAGTAACACTGGATAAGTAACTCCTTGTGCTTGCAGGCGATCAAAATTAATTGAAAGTCACGTAATATAGTCAGATTTGCAATAAATAAGTACTGCGAAGATGCTTGTTCTGGGTTCAAATGGTTCAAAGCATCACCCGCACGCTCCAAATCTTTGCAAATAAGGGGAGCCAGAGAGCAGGTGCCCGATAAAAACTGCCCGACATGGGAAATAATAAAAAGACGTACCTTTCGTAGCTCACGTGCTTTATTTTTTGCGTTCGAATGTTTCTTTAACCGATCGTAAAGATGCGCACGACGGAGTCATTTTCATCCAATGACAGGACGGGCATATTAGCAATATATAAGCACCACCGAAATGCTAGCGAACCTGAACACACACTACATTCCTTTCGATCGTTAGTTTGCTTAGAACCGTCGCTCGTTTTCACATACCTTCCTGGAAACAGGGGTTTGGGCCTGAAATAGAGCGAAGTTTAACATCGCTCAGTGGTAAAGAAAAATGCTGTAACTAAAGCAATTACACTTTCACAATACCAATAAAGGTACATACTACCCGTTACAACCGATATGGAAAAAGTTATTCATGTTATTTTCCGGCGAAGAGACAAAATTCACGCGCGTTTTCCCATAGGAATACACAGGGAGGCTGGAAAAGTAGACTGCATGCTGTCTGCTTCAATTTGCAACCGGAAGTCCCGTAGACACTAGCGCCAGCTGAGCCTCTAGCGTTTAATGTAATAACTCTATGGTTTATCCCAAAAGTAATCTCCAGTCTCGATTTCAAAGAATAATCCTCGAAATCGCAAAAGAAGTGTGGTTTAATGGAAATAGCAAAACACTGCAAAACACAGATTTCGTAGAATCTATTGGATTTCGTGCAAATCTACTGCCTTTTTGGGGATCAATCTGCTGACTTTTTTTCTCCGTCTGGCAACACTGGCGCACCACGACGTAGAACGAGGTCAGACAGCAATTTTCAGGTTCTTTCATTGTAATCGGCTTTCAAATACAAGTATCATATGGAGTGGATACGTCTGACTTCTGTATGGGAAACACATACAGATTACGTAGCTAGTAGCAGTGCTAATCGCATTGTAAGATATTTAAAAATAAAATTCTTATTAGCCCCACAATTATTGGAACTAATCTTACGTGAAGTTCTGATACAACCTAGAGTACGCCTAACCAATTTGAGACTCTTATCTGAGCTAATTGCATCAGTTGAAGCCGTACAAAACAGATCAGTCCGTTTCACTTTTAAGAGTTATAATAGAACTGCAAGTGTCTCCATGACGAATTATCTTTCACTTCCAGACCTTTTTAGTCCGCAGAAAAATCGCTTGCCTTTGCTTATTTCGCAATTGACAAACTCACCGTGGCGTTGCGCTTTTCAATTCTATAGTATTGGTCGCATCGAAATCGCAGCGACCGGCTGCGTCGTGCCTTAAAGGTGAAACGAAGTAATAGCTCATTGTTTCTTCTGAATCTCTCCCTGTAATGTGCTATATGTTTTCAGAGCAAAAAAACAAAAGTAAATAAAAATATATTTTTCGCGCCAAAGTGAACACACAAAATGTTGCTCTGGCACGCCAAAAGCAACTTAGACAAACCACAAAAAAAAAGCTAAATAAGATTTTCATTTTTTCCCTCTGTTTTTTGTTCAGTGACACACCTTTTTTTTGTTTTGTTGTTGTTTAATTTCAACATTAAAAGGTTTAACTCAATGTTTGTCCGCATTGGGGGCATCATGTTTTGTGACCTTTAGCTGCTAGCAGTTTTTCGTTCGATATTAAAGTTTCACCAAACCAAATGCATCGCCTGGCTGCACCCACCCACGCAGTACATGAAATCGGTCATAGCATGCGAACCTGGTCTTTGCGATTCATTTGAAGCGAGTTCAATCCACTCGACTCACCCCGTATGGAGCGGTGAAGCATCCCCGACAACGTCCTCTTATACATGTTTGGCGATTGCGCCGAGAAGAGCTTGTTCTTTACGATCGCTGCAAGATTCGATATCGCGCTGTTCTTCTGTCGAGAAAGGCCGACTCACGTCAACGTGTGACGACTAACCCGCGGTGAGCCCCCAGTCTCGCCTTTTCTCTCGCTGTCCTCGCGAAAGACGTGGGTGGACGGCACACCGATGCACACGTCGCTTGGCCCTGGTAGACAAAGGGCAAGAAAAGTGGCCCTGGAATGACGACGAAGGTCCGACGCGAGTTATGTCTGGATACGCCATTTTTTCCGACTTGTTTATGGACGCGAGACTTTCGCCGTTTTCGCATTGTTTGGGGTCTTGTCGTTAGTATACGGTTGTATTGTTTTCTTCTCTCTCGCTTCCCTATTTATCCAGCACCTTTTAGATAACTAGGCCTGTAGTGCCGAAGTGTCTACGTCATTGACTGGAGTCCCGCAAGGGACGTAGATTCAGCGTTCAGTGTCAGCGTTCGACTGGTACCCGTAGTCAGCTCAGTGAGAAAATCCAGCACTACGGACTTGCGATCACTGATCAAGGAGGTGTTGATTCAGCCGTGTGAACAGCGAGGCGAGTAAGGACAAGATTCCTTCTGGCCATGTCCCTGCATGTGCCCGACAGAAGGAACCGTAGCAGTTAAGGGTGGTACTTCGGGATACCGCCGAACCCCCGTTCGCCTCATTTGACCATCACGTCCGGACCACAACGCCAGTCTAAAACCGGACAGCAAGCAGACCGTACTTCCACCATGCAACCGCCTCATCGCCACCTACCCAACAAGCGCGTTTGCCCAGAAGGGAAGTCGACGCTAGAGCGTGCGCAGAAATCCATTTTCGGAAGAGTGGCAGCGTCTGCGCATGCTCTAGATGAACGGCCAACGCCGTCGCCATCTTGGCGTGACGTCAGGGACATGAGTTCGTCGAAGGTACGACGCTCCCGTCTTGCTTCGGTACCTAAGATTGCATTTTGTTGACGATTCAGGTTCAGGATGTCCTTAATGGTAACACCTGGTCACCCATGCCTTAAACAGCGCCTCGCAATTCACGGCCAGCGCAAACGAAAATGTTTTACCCCATTCCTCTCTGATGAGGTGTACTGTGTGTCCGGCCGGCACATTTGGCGATGTCTGAATAACAGTCTGAACACGGCCCCTCTCGCTCCTGGTTTGAAATACTGTACCATTTCAACGATAAATGTATACCGGCAATCCACTCTCTGGAACAAGATATGCTCAGTGGTGTCCCCAAACTTGGCTTGTGCTGATCTCGGCGGGACAACCTAGGAATGAGAACACCACATCTGCAGAGACTTGAGGTCACCGAAGTCAGTGGCGTGGTCAGCTCCTGTGTCAGATACGCACATATCGCAACCCTTTCGATCTCGTTGACCAAAAAGGAGATATGTACAATTTCTTCATTCCTCGTTTGAACGACAAGCTGCAAGCGATTAAAATAATGGTCGTTGTTTTTCTGCGACAACAGAAATAGACGTCAATATTTCCACATTGCGGATTGTCTCCATCACGAATTTTTCTCCATTGCGGGGGTTAAGGCTATTAGGCCCTTGCATTATTGCTCTTCTTCATTTTTATGTTATTATTACTATTCTAATTTCGGCCTAGTAGTACGTACTTCCTCAACAGGTTCACGGGTTTAGGTCAAATGTGCTTATCACCAATATTCACCAAACCTGAGTAGCCCTAGTTTAAGCGGTGACTGCCTCATCACCCATTCTAAAAGTGATCATGTGCTACAACCAAAAATAGCAACAACACTTCGTTTCATGTGGCCGAGCGCGGTCCAAGGTACGAACACACATACTAAAAGCGCAGATCACTGGGTCCTTAATGTGCATGAGTGGTTTAGCTATGATATTACACGCGCCAAAACTTGACAAACTCCATGTCGTCGCGCTTTTGTCGCTGATCACCCTCGTTCGCGACGTAGTTACTCGTGGATTAAAGAGGCTCTAATGATGCGTTGTGAATACGGGTACATATAATTATACTTCACATCTTTTTATATCATGAGCCGACCAATCAAGCGACGCCGACAGATCAACGTCACGACGTTCGTTGCCTTTCTGTGCGGGTGTTATCGCCAAGGCTAATCCAATCGAGCGCAGGGAATGCACCGCAAGATTCTGAATTCAGTCCAAAAGTGTACGTCTTCTGGTCTTTGACTGTGTACGACTTGCGGTTAACTCAGTTAATTCTCGAAACTGTTATCCTGCCCTCTCTCTTTCTCTCTCTCTCTCTCTCTCTCTCCCCCCGTGTCTCCTGGCTTTTCAATTAATTATATCATTCTCGTCTCGTTTCGCGTTTGGATTGCTGTGAGGCTGGCTTTTCCGCACACACAGGAGACCACGGAGAAAGCTGCTTTACAGAGCAGAGCAGGTGTTGTGCGCGTCCACCCGCAACCTTGTCGTGATCTAAGCGTCTCTACACGCGGTCCACTTCCCGAGCGGTGGCAAGCGGTTCACCAAACGACATTTCATCGACAGATTGTTTAATCGACAAATCGTTTCATCAACAACCCAGATTAAATGTGTGTTTTTTTTTGTGCGTGTGTGTGCGCGTGTAATAGGCGGCATCAGACTGTCGCCGCGAAGCGGCGTGTACGGGTGGGTCAGGTGGGTTACCAATTTTGTAATGAGCCGTTTCAGACTGTCGCCGCGAAGTGGCGTAAACGGGGCGGCCGGGTGGGTTAACACGCACCCCAGTGACACGAGCGCGACGAAATGTCCCTACAGCGTGCAATTCGGGAACGAGTGTCGATGAAACGTTCGTGTCGACGAAACCTGTGTCCATGAAAAGTTGTCCACGAAACATAATTGCATAAAACGAGTTTCGACGAAACGGTAGGGACCCCTTCCCGAGATAGTAGTTGTGGCCTTTTTCTAGTGAAACACTAAAATATACTAGATAAGGGAAAGAATAAAACATAGAGAGAACGAAGCACAGAAGAGTACATTCTTTCAACTCAGAACAAAGTTTATTCCATGGAGTGCGACCGCCCGTTCGCCCGCTCATATAGGAAAAAAAAAAAAGGCAGAGGCGGGAAGTCGGAAGAAGGAAGGACGGGTGGGAAGTGCGGAGGGGTGCGTCGACCCGTTTGGGACGGGCCGCTCACCAAAGTCGTCTAGTCACCCCGGAAAGCTCCAGGCGCAGAAAATCCGTCTCATCAGAGAGGGCTAGCGAAGGGGAGGACACATTGACGCCGGAGTTTTGTTTATTGGAAATCATTCGATTACTTCCTCCCGAATCTCTGAAGACGGGGCACGAGAACGCGCGTTTTCTTGAACCTCAGGCGCACATCCTCCGCACGTGCGGCGATGTACTGCTATCGGGTGCACCGAATCCTCGCTATGGATCGGCAAATCCTCTCGGAAGTGTTCTCAGGCGGTGGGTTACCATTTCCCTAATGAGCCGCCGGTGCGTGTAAAATGGTAACCCACCTGACTCTCTCGGGTTGGTACCAACACGCTCGTTAGGAATATATGCTAAAATATATTTTCCGTGTTTTCTTTTTTTTTTTTTTAGAGAAAAACACGTTTGACTTAGGAACACAAGGGTATGCATCCTTGAAGCGGTTTTATAGTTCATATGTCTGTTTTTGTTTCGTTTCCTATTTAGAGTGTTCCAAAATTGTTGGATGTGGCCAGTACGGGCCTACTGCAATTATGATCTATGACGCCGTGACACCCGGGCAGTTCAAATTGCATTCTTTGTTATACCGTTTCATCAAAAACTTTAAAGAAATATTTTCTACCAATAAGGTGGTAGAAAAAATTATTTTCGGGAACAACCTGCCACTCACGGCGGTCGTCAAGGATTGCATAAAACATACTAACTTGCAAAACAGGTAACCAAAGATTACTCCTTAAATTTTATTCAGTGAAAATAGACACGTGGTTTTAATTAGAAACTAGTTGAGCGTCACGAAAAGCTCCCTAAATCAGTCAATTTTAGGAAGACTTAAGGCACGTGCGAAGCGCGGAAAGGCGTCTCCACTCGTGCAGCAGGCACAAGGCTGGCGAGGCGAAACATATATGGCTCTTGAAATAGACGTGAGCTCATCATATTGACGTTATCGGCCACTGCGGACGTAGTACTATACACTGTACGTACGATGGTAACCGCACGATCGCACGGAGTCCATTTGCGATCCCCGTCGCGTTCTCGCGCGTGCGCAGACGTTTGCCGAATTTTTGCCGAACCTTTGCCGAACTTTCCTTCGAAACTTCGGCATGAGTCGAAACTTCGCCGAACCTGAAGTTCGGCAGATTCGGTCCATCACTAGTGGTGACACAAATGCTCCCGTGACATTGGGTCACGGGCCTCGCTCCGACGCTCTTACTGGGACGCGGGGCCCTAGGCTCGACAGGTGGCCAAGTTATTGTGAAACGGAGTATATAGTATCTAATGAAAACACCGAAGACCTTGCTTTTCTTGGGTTCTGTGTTCTTTGTACGATATTTTCTATTTTGCGTTGTTGAGCAATTTTTTAAATAAATTATTGCATTCACGGGTCAGTGTTTATAGTCACCCGTCAATGCAATATCATAAAAAAGAGCTCAACACAAAATAGAAAATATATTACAGAAAAGGACAACGCCTCCCAAAAGCAAGGTCTTGCGTGTTTTCATAAAATCAGCTCAGATACAGAGCCATTAAAAAAAATCGAAAGAACAACATTAAGGACAAAAACAAATATACGAAAGGCATGATGCTCCTGATATTTTATCTGCCTTCATTTTTTTTTCTTTTTATTTGCGGTGGTGCTTTCGATTTTTTTTTTTTGTGCGTTTGCTTTTTTCTGATTTTTTTCAACCACCATCCTTACCTCCGTGTCGCGCGTGCGGTGGATGGCGGTGGCCAATAGACCACTCCAATAACACCATTAAAGGGGCCATGAAGCGATTTTTCTACTTTTGGCGGATACTGCTCAGAATTACTTTCTAACGTTAATAACCAAATGAACTTGCCAGGTGGCCTGGTGCCTATCCTATGCCGCCAATCTTAATCATAGACACGCGCTGGGGTCGGCAAAGTGGAAAACGCGTGCTGAGCTCATGGCATTGTTAGAGTTCGCGGCTTTTCTCATCACCGCAGTGGTTGGACACGAGCCACTAGCCGAGTGTCCGCGGGGGCATTGATTGTTACGAGCCCAAGTCGAGTGCTCACGCAAGTTTTCGTGTCCAATCCATGAGCCCAGCTCGACTGTCGTCAGGTAGTCGGGGTGGTCTCGATCCCACAATTACGTCATCGAGCTTTGAGAAGGCAAGACTGAAAGAAATAGTCCCCTTTCATCCGCGCCATTTCACCGCGACAAAGAAGCTTCTGAACCAGTGGCGGTACGTGCCAGTATATATACTAGGGCCAAACTAGGACCAGTACTAATTCCTCTGTAAAGTCAGGAGCATTCCAACCCGACATCGTTTCATGACCCCTTCAAGGAATCCTTCACTTTCGGAAAAACTGGTACCCCCGGTCGAATACTTGGTTCGAGGATTCCTTCGTCAGAAACTCGAGAAAAGAAAGGGCGCCATTCAAAAAGGGAGGGAATACACACTAAGACATTTGCACCCTTAAATGGACGCTGAGCCGAAATTTAGATTTTGAAGAATAAGGTCGGAGAAGCGTTGAACGGGACGCTACGAACTCCAAAACATCACTCCTACATCGATATCCGAAACAAGTAACCGTATGTTTGAAAACAAGAAAAGCCGCGATCAAGCGAAGACTGTGACGTCACGATCCTCCTTGAACAGTTGAGAATGAGGGAAGTGGTCTTGCTTCTCTCCTCCTCACTCCGGTTCACCAGCTCGACAGGAGGAAGCGAGGAGGAGAGGGAATGTGAATCGTGACGTGACATGTCTCGTCGGCCGCGTTCAGTAGCGCACTTCTTTTTCAAAAATAGGCCAACCTTTGGAGATATCGCTGTATGATTGGTGTTTTGGGGTTTTGCAGCGTCCCGCCCACCGCTCCAGCCTTTCGTGAGCTACGAATTTCGGTTCAGCATCCCTTGGTGTAAAAACAGTGTTCCAGATTTACACCCATGGCTACAACCTCTACACCTTTATTTCGAGTAAAACTCCCTTTTTAATCGTAAAATAGGGCACTGTACGCACGGAACCCTTTCCATTTTTGAAGGGTTTTAAAAAGGGCGGGGAAAAGGTTGTTACGATGAGGTGAGAACACCCTTCCCTTTTGAAGGGCGTTTGCTGCACTGACACCTTCTTCAAACAGCTTGCTTTAGCGACTACGTATGTCGAATAATTATTTTCTGTACCAATTCTTTTCACTTCGAGATACATTCTTTGAACTTAGATATAGCGTAATGTTCTATGCCATCACCATTTTTATTTTATTCATTTGTACAATACCAGCTCATCATCCTTGTACACGGCGCCGCGGGCCTTAATTTAACGGTATGGGTTACTTGCCTTTCAGCGTCGCCACGGCTCCCCTGAGCCGAAATAAATATCTATCTATCTATCTATCTATGCGAAATATTGATGAAAAAAAAGAGCAACATACGTGCAACCTTTGTAATTGCGGATACGGTCACCTGCGAATGAACGTCTTTGAACTGTTGAGTACATAAGGCGGTGCAGAAGTCAATATGGTTGTGATTCCTATGTCGAGCGTGAAGCATTGCGTATGTATTTGCTGTTTCTGCACACGTGAGAACTGCATGTGGTGCTCGGTTGCTTGTAAGCGCGTAGCTCGGAGATTAATATCTCAAGAATGCTGCTAGAATCGCTAACATCTTGTTTTAAGGTGTTTACAGCATCCTAGGCTGTTGCTAAACACCCTTAGGGCTATAAAATCCTGGGTGTTAGCCCTGGGACAGACTTAGGTGTTATTCATGGCTATAACACTCTGGGTGTTAGCGCTGGGACGAAATGAGTTACACTCTTAAGGGTGTGAAATCTTTTAGGGTGTACAAACTTGGGGCAAAAATTAAGCGCCAATGGGCACAAAATCTATGTTTCTGGGAGCTCAGTCTACGTTGCCGTCGTCCAAGGGAGCAACAGGATCTAGCTTTGTTGTTCGAAGGAATGTTTGCACTCGGATTGCGTCACTTTCACGCAACTTCAACCGAAAAACTCTCAAACCGGGAATTCGGAAAAGGGTGGATTACAAACAATCCAATGTAAGGTTCACAATCTTTGTTCGTGTTGTTGCCTAACATTAAAGAAAGAAAAGAAGACGCATATTTTAACTAAAACTGGTGCACGCAATAAAAAAAATATTACTACACGAATAGCACCCGTGCTCTCGTTGGGCTTGTTTTTGTTAGTATGAAGTTAGTACGAAGGACATTGCAGTATAAATTACGTTATTTTCACAGCCTTACAGGTCTGTTCAGATCACCTAAAAAAACTTGGCAGCTACAAAATTTCCAATCTAAAGCACTCACCTTTGATTGAACTATACTTAGGTAGTAATTCACTGTAATTGAATTACTGTAATTTAACTACTTTACTTGGTAATTTGTAATTGTAATTAGTTACTTTTGTCTAAAAGGAATCGTAATTGTAATTTAATTACTTTCTAGCGTCAGTAATCGCAAAATTTCAGGCACAATTACAATTACTTTTGCAAAACTTTGCAGCGCCGACGGAACCTCGCTGAAAGCCTCAGCGCCCGCACAAGCGGCCTAGCTCTCGGTGAAACACTCACACACAGACACGCACTCAAACACGCACGAAAATAAATAGCGTCGCATTGTTTGTTTGTTTTGTTGCTTACACTGCGGGCTGAGAGACATCCTCTTTGGAGCCTACCTCAACGGCGCCGTGTAGCGCCGTCTGCGGTACGAGCAAGACAGCAATAGCGAAAACATGCGAAAATATTTAAAGAAAAAAAAATGAGCTTCAGCTTTCAGCCAAGGTTGTGACTTTTAATTGTCTATGAAGTTATTTTTCTTTCTTTTTTTTCCCAGTTTTTTTCTACGTTTTTCTTCCAGTACTGTAGCATATGTGTATCTTTGTAGTATTTTCAAGTCTATTGCCTGTTGGTTTTACTTCGGATATTATTTGCATAAGCACTTTGGAGACTGACCTCGAATCATTGTCACCAATGATTCGGGAGCCCCGATTCGGTACTTATATATTTCTGAGCCATTATAATTTAATTAATGTAAATAATTTACAATACCCAGATGTTTGTATGTGAATGTGGTCGCATTAGCGCGCGTGGATTTTACTTTTATATTAACACTTGTAAAATATTCCTATATGACTAATTGTCACATTTTTATTTGCCTGGCTACCAAAGTCTGTCAACCCAATTTTTTCTTTAGCGATCTGGCATCTTGCAGCATATGAACTAATTTACTATTATTTATTAAAAATATAAGAATGTATTACTTCGTTGCCCCATACTGTCAAGTTCTATAATTAATTTAACAAAATTCATAAAAGAAAGTACAATGAGTAAGGAATGAACAAATACGTTGCATTCTATACAACTCGCCTAAAGTTACTGAGTCCCAAGTCGGGTCGCTCTCAGAAATTAGTAATTGTAAAGTAATTGCATTACTCTGAAAAGTAATTTGTAATTGTAATTAACTACTTTTCACGTAGTAGTAATTGTAATTAAACTACTTTTGAAGCAAAGTAATTGTAATTAAATTACATTTTGGAAGTAATTCACCTATGTATGGATTGAACTCAACAACTATCTACAAGCAATGAAACTTTAACAAGAATACGACCATGGTATGATTCTCCGCATCGTGTGCGCAGGACGTGCAACAGCACCGAATCCGGAACTCTGGGCTGTGACTCCATGTGCTGCGGCCGCGGCTACATCACGCTCCGCAAGCAGGTCTCCGAGCGCTGCCACTGCCGATACCACTGGTGCTGTTTCGTCGAGTGCAAGACCTGCAGCGACTGGACACTCGTGGACGTGTGCAAGTGAAGAGGGCCCAGGCGAGGAAGCCTCGTGGACACAGTCACCATTACGGGGCCGTGTAGAACACAACATGAGCACAGACGGCAAAGGAGACAGGATCTGCGCCGTGATCGCGGGGATAACACGCTGCTCATCACGTGACTGAAGAGTTGCAACCGGACTGTGTGGTCCTACCGACAGGGTCAATGGCTTGTCACTGGATATAGCACCTTTCCAGCGATTATCACCCAGGCAAAACATGCCGAGTCACATGTGTGGCACCTGATATTCTCCAGAAGAGGGCTACTGCGCATGCCCAGAACACATTCCACAGCCCAGTTGACAATGATGGCAGTGCATGGAAGGCAGTTATCAAAATGGTCTATAGCCACCAACAGTCACGCGGAGTGCATAGACTGCATCGCGTCGTTAGCCAGTTCAAGCCGTGTGTCGCGCGAAAAATAGGCCACGTTCTAGGAGAGCATGTGTGTGAAGCTGTGGAAGAGGGTTAAATAATAAGATCGCCTGGAGGTGTTCTGGAGACCAACATTGTGAAGTCAGTTGTAAGTAGGGTTCCGTGTTATTGGATAAATCCGATAAAAGCCGAAAAACAGTCGCCGGTAAGATTTATGTCAATTTGGATTTAACCAAGAAACTCCAAAGTGTAAGGTCACGATGGCAAAACAAAAAAAAGACGGTGTTTTACAAATAAATTTCACAAGAGCACAGCATCAGTGGTCCTGAGGAAAGGCAACTTCAGTTTCCCTTGAAATTTTGGACTACGGACAAAAGGAGGTTCAAATATTGGCTCGCCAAGGTCCATTCAGGACAATAGGTCATGGTACCTCTGGGTAATGACAAAAGCCATTGTTTAGGATTCTAGTTTGGACCATACTATTTGTGCTTCTTAGAGGAGGGAGGGGTAGTGTTTCTATAACAGTGAAAGCTATGAACCCGTAGGTTTCAAGGGAGGGGAGTGCAGCTGGAGCTTCCATTCTTCCCAGTGAGTGTGTCTAGGAGTTTAGTTATCTGAAAGTATTGAGTTTTATTGAGGCAACACTTTGCGATTTTTCTAATGGGATAGATAGCCAATGGCAAGGCTGCAAATGCATAATGCAGCTGCAGAAATATCATTCGATATACCCTAATATCTTGAGAAATAAGCCCACCTAAAATTGAGAGCAAATCGGATGAAAATAAAAAGTAAGCTAACTTTCAAGAAAAATTTTAAAAATTGCTATTTTTAGTTTATGTGCCTCTGCCAAACTTGCTATCGCGGTGAGTGGCAAAGAAGCAAAGATAACCAATTCTCAGTCAGCAATGTTAGCTTAAATCCCGCCATAGCTAACTAGATGCATTTACGCCGATGTCATCATTGATCCTAACAGTATGATTACTAGGATGGGCTATCTTTCGGTGTTTAAAATAAAATAGTAAATCAAGCCGAGCCTTTCGGGGGATGGGCATCTTGGGATTTTACACAGGGTAAATACCAATGAATTTAGGATATGTTTATGTGTACTTTGTTTTGTTTTTGAATTTTGAAAATTAGGGACACCTTAAAATATACTGAATTTCAGAGAATTCGGACTCTAACAAAAACAAACTTCAATAAAACCCTGAATTTCTAGCGTAAAATAAGTTCAGAAAAACATCCTCTGAATTTTACCTGGGAATAAACTCCGAAAACCCAGAATCCTAGTTATAAGTAGGGTTCTGTGTTTTTGGATAAATCCGATAAAATCCAAAAAACATTCGCCGATAAAATTTTCGTCAGTTCAGAATCGTTCGAAGAACTTCAAAGTTCAATGTCACGACAGCAAAAAAGAAGAAAAACAATATTTTACAAATAAGCTTGGTCAGGGCACTGGGTCGGTGGTCCTGAGGAGAGGTCTCTCCACTTTCATTTCGAATCTCAGATTATTGACAAAAGGGGTTCACCGTTTATCTCGTCAATTTTTGTTCAGGATGACGTGTCATTTGTAATTTCCGGGCCACGACAAAAGTCACTGTTCTAGTTTTCATATGAACTTCTTGGAGGAAGGTGAGATTGTGTTTTTATAGACCGACACACGGCTCCGACGTCACGCCGTTGCGGGGTGCTGCTTTTGCACGGCACACAAACAGATGCTTCACCTCATGCAATTATGGTTTCTGCACACGTGCAGTTTTCACACTCGGAGTGGGCCAGCGCTCGGTTTGTTTGTAAACAGCGTGCTGGCCTATAATAGTGAAAGCCACGATCATATGAGCAAGGGGGGCAGCTAAACGTTCTGTCTGTGTGGTGAAATGGGATGGGAAGAAAATAAGCTTTCCAGAGACTACATCGAGGGTTTCAGCGAAGTTAAAGAATAGATGCTTATTAAATGGCAACTCCGCCTCAATCCCGAAAAATTTAGGCTTACATGTGATTCCATTTCACAAAGTACTACTTCAACCGCTCTACGTCTTCGGATTCGGCGAAATGTTGAATATTATTTGTGTAATCTTAATTTAAACATCAGCTGATACCGAAACCGAAACTTCGGTTGCGTCAGGCAACATTGGTCTCGTGTCCTCAGAGTCATGGCCACGTCACGTCGAACCACGTGGTCTTGTGACGTTCGTAGGGGCGAGGTACAGGACACGCGACGCGGGAAGGTCGCTTCGCATGGCGTGGACGGTGATGGCCCGGGGGAGAGGGGAAGGGGAGAACACGAAAGAGGAGAGGGGGAGCGGAGAAACCGGACATGCGATAACCGCGCAGGGCAGCGCAAACTAGCGCATCCGCGTTACGCTGATCACGTGGACGCCGTAGAGCCAACACCGGGAGGAGAAACTCATGACGTCATCGTTCAATTTCGCTCTGAGAAGTAAAAACAAACAAAACGTGAGAATGACGTAGTCATGCCTTTGGCGTAGTGGTTCAACGTTGGCCGCTCCAACCCCGTCGCATTGACTGCGCTGACGATTGCGCCTCACGTCGCACGCTAGAGTTGGCAGATTTCGGCGACTTGGCGCTTTTGAAAGTTTGCTGGCCATTTTATTAAATATATAGACGGAATTAGATCGTAATATTTGACATGGGGTCTTCCTATATGATACTGAAGAGGGCTGCATAGTTTTCTAAATATCAAAAATGAAGCGGAGCGCTCCTTTAAAGCAATGCTTGATCACAAGTTTTGTTGCGAAACAGTTAGTATTACCGATGGCAAGGGCATGAATGCCCAATCTAGCTGAAGAAAAATAATTCGATACAGGCGAGTTTGTATTCGTATACGGGTAATGTTTTGTTTTTATGTAGTTATATTCAAACGACGTAATGATAACTGATGGAGGGAGGTTGCAAGTACGATAGCCGCGTCGACTCTCCAATGTTAGCACCGCAATGGAGCTGAGTGTGTGGCTTCACAACTACTTTGCTTGAGCGTGTGCCAACGCCAATGCGGCACTTTTCAGAGCGACGCTTTTGCACCTGCGAGGACAAGGCGATCTTCAAAGTGATCAGACTGACCCCGTACATTAGCGGTGCTTTAGCGAGCGCAACGACTGCAACAGCCTAATCCAGAAAGTGGCCAATGCATCGACCACGCATGAATTTGGCGCTGGCAGATCCTCCAGTCATTGCTACATGTTTTGCAAGACACTGCCCTGAACAGAACCACAATAGCTGCTTTATGTGCTACTACATACTGCAATGATTAACGATGTGCAACTGTGGCGTAAAAACAGTGATGTGCAGCAACTAGACTCGGGCAATCGTATTGCATGCGTGCCACCTTCCAGCCTGTGTGCCCACTTCTCCCTCGCAGCTACCACTGTGTTTTGCAAGCTATGGCCACAGTTCAGATCTGGTTGCTCGTGCTTCGATCAACCGAGTGGAAGGGTGATCCACCTAATCAAAGAGAAAATAATGTTCGAGACACTATGCATAATGACTAGAGATGTACACCAGTTTGTTTTTCTATTCATGTGAGGCTACAAACCTTCCAGAGATGGATGCGGACTGTAGGTAGGATCTATGCTTTTCTTTTAGAGCGCAGCTCTTAGGCGCCCGTTTCCGGCTTGAGCGGCGTCGCCATTGCCGTCGGCGGATCGGCGTAATTGCGCGGTGCATCATGGGAAATATCCCATAATGCACCGCGTGGAAAGGAGGGGAGGAGGAGGTGAGGAGGGAGGGTGAGGAGGGTAGGGAGGAGGAGGGGAGGGAGAATGAGGAAGGGGAGGAGGAAAGAGGAGGGGGAGGAGGAAGACAGGGAGGGAGGAGGGGGAGGAGGAAGGGGAGTAGGGAGGAGAGAGGAGGAGGAGGAGGGAGGAGGAGTATTTGGTACAACCAGGAGTCGAGGAGGAGGGAGGAGGAGTTTACCCTCCCCTCAGTATGCTTTTCTTTTTATGTCATACACACAACTTTGCATATTCAACAATCTGTGCTGAATAGCCAAAAAAAAAAAAAGAACGCACCAAAACTCGTGAGAAAAAAAAAAAAGGAATGTTGATGTGTTAATGTATTGTCCTTCCTTTCCATGTTTCAGTCTCGGGGCACTACCATGAATTATTGTAATTATTCCCGAACGTACCTACAGTGTGTAGTCCTGAAAACATACAACCACAACTCGCCATACATTCTGCACACGCTATGCAACACAAAATGTAACCCTAGAACTTTCCCAATTGTCTCGCTTGGAGTGCAGTTCTCAGGAACTTTGTCTCTGCTCCCAAACAAAATGTTGCACAGGACAATGTCAACAAGAATGAATGCTTGCCACAATGCATAACAAGAATCCTATTATATTTATTTATGGTCATTCCACCTTGTTAACAATGCTGCAAAACGTCCAAAACCAACCCCTGATGCCGCTGGCGGTAAGTCAAGGCGCCTGCAGGACTTCTTACCCAAGGGGTACGTCTCTGCGCACGGTTACAAATAAGGCACTTGGTTCCGACATACTTCATGCAAAGACGGTTGGTACGCACATCTGAGATGAGCCCTGGTGCAATTCACATTCTTGCACCGTGTTCCAGCCTTCGGAGTTGTACAAGCAAAATCCTATAAGTTGCCCTCAAAGAAGTCATTACTTGCAATGCTGAGTCGCCGTTGATCGGCTCGATGGAACTTATTTGACGACACGACGTGAGCATACGTACTTAGAAGCAATCGATTCTCGGAGGCATGCCCGTTTCTGCACAATGTTTCTCTGCACGGAGTATCGAAACGTGCAAAAGCATTCATTTAAGTATTGACACCAGTATTAAACTAGCTTGTTGCAGTTGGTCCGTTTGCCCAATGTTACCAGCTAGCATTGTAAAGACCAAGTTATTTCGTTAATCCCTTCAAAATAGTAGCCGCAAACACAACCTCGAGATCCTTTGGCCCCTTGCAGGCTTCTTTAAAGAGGCAACGTTGATGTGTCGCCGTGACCCGCACAGATACTGCAGTGCTACCGAGATGATAGCTAGAGTATGGCGAAATTGAGAGCGGTAATTCTGCGGATAACATCCGCCATTGGCTGCCATAAGGAGTACTCACTACCAGAATTACTGCCTTATCCACATTCCTTGGGAAGAGGGCAAAATTATGCTAGCTTTGTAGAGCAAGTGCTAGCTTTTAAACAAGTTCTCAGAACAGCAGTGACGGTCAAATAAACAGTTTAATATATGTAGCAATGTGACACCTGCAAATCTCCATAGTCACTTTCACTCGCCGGAGAGTTCGCTGTGCAACACGTAAGACCTGAGAAGTCCCTCGACGAGTCTAAACCAGTACGAAATCCATGCACAAAGTGTGGATGAATCCCTGACACATCTTCCATTGTGCAAACTCTGAGTGGAATTAATAAAAGAGAAAGGAAAGTGAGTAAGAACACAACGGTCCTTCCACTTCATCACACTTTTTTGAGACCACTGGTTTGGCTTCAAAGCCAGAGAGTTTTTCTCCAATGGACAGAATGGTGCAGACGGTACTAATGCTGCCCCAACATGCACCCTTCAATTTTGCGCTCGAAACCAAAATGGGACCCCACACAAAACTTCCATCGCAGTGAAATGCTGGTTGTCGATTTGTCCGTTATCATAGCTTACACATGACTGAAGTCTGTCACTGTACATATGTACAATGTTAAGCGACACATGTGGAAACCCCCAAGAGGCGGACGTGTGAGGCTAGAAACAAACGGCAGGAAAAGCAAACGAGAGGAAAAGCAAACGGCAAGGGAGCGACGACATAAAAACTTCATCAGTAACCTACAACGCTTCCCGGCGCAAGCTTGCTTCGCCTTGCCTTGTAGCTTCCTTTCACTGCGGTTTGAGTCTTCGTGCAAACATCGTTCCTGTTTCACGAAAGGCCGCACAGGCTTTTCGTGTGACGAGTGTTTTAGATGTGGGTCGCACGCTTGGCCAACGTCTTTAAAAACCGAAGCGGCGGACGACAGGAGCCGCTGTCAGACCTCCTCGAGGTGACCCGAACAGTGCCTGCAGCAGGCAAGCGTCGTGGCGCATTCGTGGGTCGTTTTACCGTTGACGTGGTGACACTTCTCCGAAGTCACACCGGAGAGAGAGAGGTGTTTGAAGTCGACACCGGCGAGAAGGAGCGCTTCAGAGTCTGCAAGATCGACACCAAACGACGTGGGGCTCAGTGACCGTTTATTTGAGACCAAACTTCCGTCCTGGAAGACTCAGACTTGCAGCTGACGTTTCGCTAAGGGCTAAGCCTTATAGCAGAAATGTTTGCTGCCCCTCTGAGGTTCCCAGTTTCGAGTTCCCACCCGGTTCGATTATCATCATGTTTTGTTTGGTACCATCAAGTTTTCTACGAGGATTGCCATGAGTAAATGTCACTCCACTTATCTGGCGCTAACTCAATACAGATACATACTCTATTGGAGAGCTACATGTTACATAGTGTTTCTCAAAATCACAAAAATTGAACGTAGATGACATTCTATGCAAAGAGAAAGACAAATCTACTACATGGATGTTTAAAGAGCAGGGAAGTTAGTCTGCTTTAAGGGGGACATGGGTCTTTGGTGACAAAAAATCTTTGTAGAAGAATCTTTTTTTTTTTTAATGGTGATTTTGAAACCTACTGCTATCTTGCTAGGTGCCTAATTTTATTGATTGATGTTGGTGCCATAATATTAATTTATAGTATCTATGCAGGTTGAATTTGCACTGAAGTTTATGCTAAAACAGCATTTTCTCAAAGATCAAACTTTGGGCAGAGATGGCAAAATTACTTCAAATACGATTAAAGTCTATTACTATACTCGTTTTCACCTCAAGAACTTCTGGTAGAAAAGTCAGACTATTGATGATTGATTTTTCCCGTTATGTAGTAGAATTGAATATATATGGACGAATTGTAGACTAGATATATGTTATCTTATCAAGACATACACATTCCAAATGCGAAAAGCATCGCTTTTTTTCTCCGGCAACCAAATCTCGTAAGAACCACTTCATGCCACATATGAACAATGCGCAAAACTTGCTTTTTTCTTGTGGTGAAAACGGGTATAACTCCTTTTCTGAACTGCAAAAACGTAAATAAATGACATTACAAGTTACCGCAGACTAAAATTAATGACATTACATTACAATTACTTGCCAAAAGTAATGAAATTAATTTGACATTACTTTTGAATACTTTGAGGCAGTAATCTGTGCTCATTTTATTTATGGTACATGTATCAAAACTCAAATCTTCCTGTTTACACCGCAGCAGTCTTATGCCCTTCAAAGTGAACTATACTGAACAGCCCTTTCACTGGCGCACATGACGTAAGTGTTAAACGTGATGAATAGCTTCTTCTTTAGATGTGACTCAAGACAGTCGACTCGCCGGTTTCACTGTTCATTCAACGGTGAAGGTCCTTAGTTAAAGGTGATACGTTTCCGTCTTCCTGATTTAGAAGAAGTTATGGTTTGTGCCAGTATGCTAAGTCAGGCCATGGGAGCTTTTCTTTACAAGGAGCCGTCACGTGAAACGTTTCCCTCCCGCCTCGGACGCAATCTAATCCTATTCTCTCAAGAGCACTAGTCAACGTATTTCCGGTCATTCCTCACGAAAAGTATTGTTCCCGAACACTTGAAGGGCCCAAGTCATTGCGCGTTGTCACTCAAGGGGGCTGGTTATTTGCTAGGCAGAAGCGTCGCCAGTTGAGGAAAGGGATGCTTGAGAGCTTCCTAAAATGTGTACTTTGGCAAGAAACGGGTGGCGATACCTGCTCGTAGGCTTATTCTTGAATAAACTTCCCAAGGAAAGGCAGCCAAGCATGCAGCGAGGTATACCGCGACAGCACCCGCTCTGCTCAATTCCCTTCTTTCCCGACGAACGAAACGTTCTGGGACTTTGACAGGGCATTTGGGATTAACTATTTATTCCGGTCGTTTGCTGTTCACAATGGTCCAAGCTTACGGTTTTACCTGGCTTTAGGAAAGAGCAAGAAGGCTTGAGACTTGTTTGTCCTGTCCTCTCAGGTTTTAAAATGTGTTGACCTCACTTGCGATGCGCCCTTCGCCTTGGAAGCTACGTGCTCGTTGGAATAGTCACAGGTCTACCTTTCGCCACGTAACCAAGCTCTCATTCACACCCTTGTGCAGAGAAAGGGATGGGTCAGGTGATCGAAGGAAGGTGGTTGATTGGTTCTGGTGAGCTTGTAGCTCCCACTGCACTGTCAGCTGAAGGATAAACTAAGTACCGTATCCTAGTGATGACGCGACGCCGTGAGTCTGTCTTGCCAGGAGTTCGTGAGCAGTGGACTTCCAGCTATGTCTTTTAACGTAAGCTTTTCTCCATTGCCTTTCCAGCTTGCCTTTGTGCGTCTGTAGAGTTCTTCGTTCGAGGCTTTGAGCGTAGATGGCCGTCCTTTATTTGCTCTGATGTTTCTTTCACTACATTTCACCATGCAAACTAATTTTTTTTTTTTTTTTAAAGCTCGCAAAGGAAACTTTTTTATTTGGGAATTTGGGACAAAAGTAATTTCAAAAGTAATGAGTAATTTTTTCCAAATTACTGCCTGAAAGTAATTCATTACATTAATAAATTACCAGCCTAGAAAAAGCAATTCATTACATTGCTCATTACCACAAAAAGTAATTTAATTACTGTAATTTTATTACAGTAATGTCATTTTTGTTATCACTGATTTAAGGCTCCTAGGAGATTCGCAAGAGGGTATCTCATTATCTAGGGCAGATAGAAAGGTAACTTTACTTGCAATATGAAACTTAATTTGCAAGGCATACAATGTTGAGAGCACATTCTTTCCTGTAAACCTAGAAAACTTTTCAACTGATCTATGGTTTTATTACTTAATTCCCCAATGTTGAACACTGACCTTCAATCTGTTGTAAAATCACTAATAATGGTTCAACCTCAAAAGTACTTCCAACATTGTATTCTTTATCTTTTGTAGTGTCTAACCACACGTTAAGCATCATTTTTTTCGTGGAGTAGATGTTTTGCTATAGTTCCTGAAGACAAAGGCAGGTGAGTTTTAATTATTTTCAAGACTGATGTATTGAATGAAAAGCTAACTAGATATTTGCAATCAGCAAGAAAAACTGAACAAGCTTGTGCACTTCCAATGGGTTCAGTTGAACAATAAGAAGAAAGCACCAAGACCAGTGCCTTTAAGAATGCATCAGGTGTCTCCATTGTCCAACACGACTTAGCCAGAGCGGTATGACCTCTAATCTGGGGTCTTTAACATACATCACATGGTAGGGACCACATGACCGCACGTCGGTATGACGCTCATCTGGATCGAAATGGGAATTAAATAGTCACAGCTCTACAGGAAATTCCAAGCGCATCTGAGAATGCAAAGAGGCTAAATTTGATTGATACACGAAGTTGCACGTGGTGCCACTGGGGCAGTGGGGATCGCTAATTGAGCGTGCCAGCTTGGTGCAGCTCGGAGCCTGTGGAGCAAAACTCGTGCTGCAGAACCCAGTGATCTTGGGCTCGATTCCCACCCCGACGTTTCAATATGGACGAAGCGTCGTACCGAGCGTGTCGGTCGTGTACCACTACTGCAAGGTGCACGTTAAAGACACCAGTCCACCGGCGGTACTGCACTGGCTAAATTTCTCGTCCACGGCGGAGACACCAGTTGCCACTGTGGCTGACCAACTTCCCTCTGCCTAAACATACGCACAACACACTGGACCTTTTTCAAGTAACGGCGTCGTCCGGGAAGTCGTCAGCCAACTACGAACGAAGGGCAGCCCAACATGCCTCTGCCCGCGGGACCACATCTGCTTCATGCCGCCGTGTCACCTTCATCGCTTGTTATGCCTCACACTATTGACACTACTCAAAGAAAAGAATCGTCAAAAATGACGAAATATGCGCAAAGATAGGCGACGGCAGGAAGCAGGTTTGGGGGAGGGGTGTGCGCATGTGCGGAAGCTTACTGGAAAAGGGTCCGTCACTTCACCGAGGCAGGCGCTCACCTCAAGGTTCCCTCCGCCTTCTGGGCAAAACGCTCGGCCGGCGTCGGAACCACGCTTGGTGCCGGCAGGAGCCTCAGGTTGGCGCTGCCGTGCACCGCCTGGCAGGCGGCCCTCGCCAGCTGCTGGGTGGCGGCACTGAGCTGGAGCAGGTCGTGGGGAGGGGCCTCGGCCGATGGCTTGAATGCCGGTCCGTCCTCGCTCTTCATCGGATCGGTCGTCGCCAACACCTGCGTGCAGTTTCGACAGCAGTCTGCCAAAAGAGGCCAACTCGGTGACTCCTTAGAGACATTTCGGCTTTCAAGCTAAATCATTCTTAAAGCGAGCTCTGACGAAATTTTGATAGTCACCGATTTGCCTTAAATTGGTCGAACACATTAATTGACACATCTGAACTATTAACCCAAATTATGAGTCGCGTAACTTTTTCCCGACGTCATTGAATTGTCGAGTTTGGTCCAATGGGCTGAGATGCTCTACCGCAAAGCTAAAAATGTGACGTAAAATGTTGTAACATGGGCACAGCAGAGCTCGTTTCTGACGGGTTACGAGATGTTTGATGGTGTGAGATGAATGCTGGCAAAGCTCACGCCAGCAAAATGACAAAAAAACAAGCAAAATATTATATGTCTTTAAAGAGCCCGCTCAACCTGCAAGTTTTACGACATGCGACATGACCTTCCCCACCTTCCCCCAGACGGACGGTACTGCAAGATTTGAACGTTGGTTTTGGCATAACCTTCGTTTGCCATTTTCTCAATGGCTATTTTAAATTTAGAGATAATGAATAGTATCCCGGGAAAGGTAAAGCCTGGGTACTCAGAAAATGTGTATTGATTGTGTAGCTAAAAAACTGCCGGAACTCCCTCTTAAGGCTGGTTTTCAAAGCGCAATCAATAGGCGTGACGCGGTACATGAAACTGCAGTGCAGTACATGAAGCTTCTCTAAATTCCTCCCAATTGTGTGTGCTCCAAAAGCGAGCAGACAACGAAGCCGCCAGTGTCTCGCAGTCCAACAGTCGCAAAGGGAAGGTGCGTTAGACTGAAGGTCACTCATGCTCATAATTAACAAAAGGCCATCAGATGTGATTAGAACTGCCTAACTGTTTCACCTTTTTGGAAGGAAAGTGGCCAGGTGATGGCACGAAAGGAGGAAGGCATATACCGTAAGATACCGAGCATGCACCCGTGTCACACTGAGCACCCACCCGCTACTTTTGGAACGTGAGAAAACTAAGCAAAGGACGTATCAAGCATCCACCCCAGACTTCCGAGCCCATCTAGATTACCGAGATGCTCCTCTGCGTCAGCAGCTTCTCCGAGAGCGCCGGTGCAAAGCAGCAAAGCCTGCCCCATCAAGTGCCCCCTTCTGCACTTTTATGCTCGGACCTAACAAGTGCTTATCCCCGGTTGTTTAAGACTGCCTCCAAATGTTGAGTGGGTGCTTGCTTCGGTAGATTACAGTAAATCTTTCATCACAATTTTTAACAGGGAAGCAACGCGTTCATGCTAATATTTTATGGTTCCATAAAAATTCTTCGCTCACACATTAGTGTCCCGAAATGTGGAGGTGACAAGCCCCTTCAATGTGCCTTTAATAATTTGCTTTCCAATGTAAGAAAACTTCTGCAGCACAGGTGCACCACACAAATTTCACTAAGAGTGTGACTTTATACACTAATAGTGCGTAAAATAGAAAATTAAAAAGGAACTTTGACGATGCTCTAACGCGAGAAAATCGCCTACTTGACATTCCGTCAAATGCAAGGAGGGCACTCTATGGATTTTCTAACGAGCAGCACTTGCTGTCGGAATGATGCGTAATGCAACACGTGGCAAAGTAGTTGTGAATGTGCAAAAGATCTCTTCTTCATCCGTGCACCTCATCTTTGGGGGCATTGCGTCGTTTTCTCCAAAATTTCATCCACACACAACCTGACCGTGAAATGCCTCCATGCCTACTAGATAACACGCAGTTCCTCCCCTACCTTGGCAACCCTCGTTTCTACACACCAGAGTTGGGAGGTGGGGGGGATGGCATTGGTTGTGCCCACTACGACGACAAACCGTGGGAGGGAGCGAGAGTCAAATAAGCTGCATGAGAGAGCACTCAGTCACGGGAGAGTATCAGGCTGTTGGAGCGTCAGTAACGGGAAAGCGACGGACCACTGGAAAGAGCGTCGGTAACTAAGCTGACGCTCTCTCCATAGCTTTGCTCGCTGCCGTCGGACCAGGGCGAGCAAGGAAGGTCCTTGGACTGTTCAAACATAAAGCTGTTGCCTTGGCACTGAATTCTGCCCTTGCTTGGATGGCCCACCTGTATGTGGCGACCACGTTGGTCTCGAGGTGCTGGTGCTCGCTGGCGATCCACTGCAGCGACTCCTGGAAGTCCTCGCACTGGTGCATCAGGCGCGCCTTCCAGCCAGCCAGCTCATCAATCATCAGGCTGCAAGGCGCATCGACAAAGTCAAGCTCCCACAAATAAAAAATCAATATACGAAAGTGTGTTGCGGGTTACTAGTAGCGGGACAAGTCCCTCCCCGAAAGCTCTATGCTCGACATGAGTGGTGGCTTCCTCCTCTCCACTCGCCTTCTCTCCAGTGTTCGCTCTGTTAAAGTGGAAAGAGGGAGGGCTTTGTGGGAAGAGTTTGTCCAGCTATTCTTAACCTGCAACAGACTATAGGCCTGCTTTTCTTTTCAGCTTCCAAGTAACTGGATGAAAAAAAAGAAAACAAGTGACGAAAAATGTTTTAATTAGCACAAAATTTGGACACATAGTGTCGCTACTCCACCCCGTAGTCACAGCGCAGATTGAGGCAGTTGTCACAACGTGGCACGAGCATTTGGACGGCCTCCTCGAGGAAGGTTGCCACCTGGGTTCTCGGACTTTCCACGATGCGTTCGACCAGACCGTAGTTTCCGTACACCGGAAAGGAAGGCCCGTCTGTCCTCACCTGCTGGCAAGGAACTTGCTGCGCCAGACGTCCGACTGGATGGACAGGCGGTCCACCTCCTCCATGCCCTCTTGCAGCTTGGCCGAGTAGAAGCTGATGTCCTCGGCCAGCTTGGCCTTGTCCTCGCTAAGAAACTGCACCCGGGCCTGCATGTCCTCCCCGAGAGACGCCACCAGCAGCTTCTTCAGCTCCGTGTTCACCTGCGGGGGAGGAGACCACGAAGATGGCGGCGTCCACGCCGAAGGGTGGCGCCTAGAACGTGTCTCCGGTCGGCATGTTTGGTGTCCCATCAAAAGTGGCTCTCTAAAGTGGCAACGAACGATGTTACAAAAGCCGAAGTGTCACGCTGTCGCATAGTGCGATTCTGGCGGTTGGTCGGCGAAATGCTGGCGAGAAAGGCAAGCGGACGCAGGACTCGCCGTCGTCGCAGCTTCCCAACTCGCTGCTGCAGTAGCTTCCGTGGACTGTTTAGCTGCAGAGCAACCTACAATGGAACATGCATCTGCCGCATCTGCCTCCGCTGTCGTGCCACCGCCAGGATTGCGTGTGCAACAGTGTGAAGCTTTTATGGCGCCATCGAGCAAAAATCGAAGCAGCACATTTGAGGATGCTGTATGTGTGTGTCCACATTTGAGGACGCATGTCAGTGAGGCACTCCAGGCACCATACCACGAGTATGGTGCCTAGAGCTCCAAGCATGGCATTTCTACCGCACCGACTTCAACACCGCTGCACCAGCTCATGCTAATTTTTTGTATTGCATGTTTGTTCAGACAGCAGAAAGTTAGTTAGCCCGAAGGGCATCTGGTGTCTGCACTGTACTAGATGAGAAGTCTAGACAGTGCAGTGCTACCATTATCCTGTGATAACGGCGGCATAGTAGTGACACATGACTACATGTCGGCACGATGCTCGTCCAGATTGAAACGGGCATTGAACCAGGGATCTCTAAGTTCTACAGCGCAAGCTTTCGATACACTTGGTCCGAGCTGCTGCACGCTAACGCATGTAGTGCCACGCCCTGTACACATTTACGCATATGAGCTGGCCTCAGCCTCTGCTCACCTGCAGCTGCACCCTCAGCTGGTCCTCCACGTCCCTCTTCTGTTCCGTCAGCACCTCCAGCTGCTTCTCGAGCGAGGCCAGGCGGGCCGCAGTCTCCCCTTCCGGGGCCGAGCCCTCCGCGGCCGTGCCCTCCGGGACCCGCGCACCACCGATATCACCGGGGACGGCTGGCTTCCTCTTTTCCCGGCTGAGTTGTCCCTCAACAGCGGGAAGGGAATCTCGAGCGCAGCCAGCTTTGTTCTGAAAATGGGTCGACAGACGTGACGGCAAAGCTTAAACTGGTACTACGGTGGTTTTTGAGATTGTCTTTTTATGATGCAAACTCAATCTGGCACCCCAGGTGTCCAAAAAAAAAAATCACGAACATCCGTGGCTTTTTTTTTTTGTTAGAAACACGATCAAACATTGCAAGGCACACTTTTTTCAGAGATAAATCTAAAAAGAAAAGCATTCTGAGATACACTGAGAAAGGGGCATGTTGCAATGTTTCAGTACCATTTCTAATGGGGAAAAAGGACAGATACGTTTGTAAAGTCAGGTTTTCTGGGATGCCTAGAGAGCATAGCTTGGAAAGGTACTAAAGTGTTAAGGTGGAATAGTTGGCTCAAGATACTAAATATATAAAGCATAAAGGACAGACAAGGCCATGAGGAAGACAAAATAGCACTATCCTGACTTTTTGATGTTTTTGTATGTCTCTTGTGCTTTGTATATTTATTTAACATAAATTAAGCTTAGTGACAAAAAAAAAAAATCTCAAAAACACTTTGAGTTTTTTTTTTTTAGAACCCAGTCATTCGTGGAATGCCAGAACTCTCGAGCTTCTGCAACCTGTGCCAAAGTGGCGGGAGCGGTGCTACAGTCTAAGCTCATTACAAGAGACCTGGTTACAACAGATATTTGGATATAACATACCGATTTGTAAAGTTTGGCTGGTTTTCCTCTACATGTCATTGACTCA
This sequence comes from Ixodes ricinus, assembly GCA_037355805.1. Lineage (NCBI taxonomy): Eukaryota > Metazoa > Arthropoda > Arachnida > Ixodida > Ixodidae > Ixodes > Ixodes ricinus. Next base: position 57,137 of record JAZHYW010054290.1, on the reverse strand, counting down.
ACTTCATATCTGCATACAACTTACTCCTTTTACAACAGACCGAAATCTTGGTCAAAGCCAAGGTCTGTTGTAACGAGCTTAGACTGTACTACATTATGCGTCTGCTACAAAGGACATTTGTCGAAAATGAGCGATGGGGCTGTTTCAGCATGCAGAACTCGCACCGGTGAGGCTTGTGACAGATAAACGTACCTGTGATTCATCTCAGCTGGTTATGATCACCAGTAACTTTGCATCCTCCACTTGAAATGATTTCTAGCATGACAATGCAGTACATACTTGTCCAAAAATGACTACACAGCAAAACATTTCTAAGTATTTAAAAAACTATTAACAATGTGTTAAAAGCGTTTCAAGGGGATCTTGCAGGCTACCGAAATGGTGTTCGGCAACTAATGGGACAAAAATTATTGTTGTGTTGGGCAGGAGTGCAAGGTCTGGTAAAATCAGAGTACTACTCCCTAGTCAGTTTCGTTCATCAAACAAACGTACTGACACTGCACCTTCCGTCATCACAAAGTGAAGGCACATGAAACAAGGCAAGCACACCCCGATCAGGAAATGATGCGCAGTCTTTTAGTAACTATCTAACCACCCCGAACGGGTGCGGGGAAAAGCAGAATAAGCACAACACCGTCTCCAAGAAGGGATAAATTGTTAGGATGTTTCACCGGCCAGCCTGTGCCTGTACTCATCTCAACATTCCTGGTAACCCTTTTCACTCCAAACACTGCGATCCCAGAGGTCACTCACCTGTGGCCTTTCTTTACGGTTGACGGAGGCACGATGGGTGTGACGGCCGCCTTGTAAGGCTCGTACGGTACAAACTTGGGCTCCCTCCGCTTGACCGGGACCGGAATGTCCTTGGGAAACGACGACAACGGGGGCGGAGAGTATGGGGGCACAGCGGGGCCAAACTCGCGGTCGTACCGCCGTCTTCCATTCCGTCGCCTTCCGACCTCAAAGCAGACTGGAGCTGTGCCTTTCCTGCGAGAACAAAGTTTCCCATCTGACAGAAGGCGTCGGCACGTACGCCGAGCAATTACCGTCGAAATCCCTTCTTCTAATCCATTTCTAATGCATGAAATACATTATAACTACCGTAATATTCCGAGAGATAGCCCACCTAAAATCGAAAGCAAATCGGTTGAAAATAAAGAGTGAGCTAACTTTCGATGTGCAATCGAAAAAAGTTGAAAAAATGTTAGTTCTAGATTTTGGGATTGCAGGGAGGGGCGATGAACCAAAGAAGGGTGTCTTTCCCAGTCAGCAATGTCGTCATTGGCCAGGGTCCTGAAATTCCTAGAAATTGGCTATCTTTGGGGTTTTTGAAAAAAAAAAATTAGCAAATCGTGCCAAAAACAGGGATGGGTTATCTTCTGGGGGTGGGGCATCTCTAGGTATATTACAGTAGGCCGTAGATTTTCTGGTGCTTATTTATTTATCAAAACTCAGTGCACTTCAGCGATTTGTTTCATACGGACTCTAGAAATGCTGATTATCGGTCAAAAGAAACTCATGAAAAAACACGAGTTCAAATATAATTTAAAATTTGAATATACTCTTTAATGCCTTGCACTTACCACAGTGCGACAGTACTCACAAATCGTGAACAACAACCCAGAACACAGGCCAAAGTCCAAGTACTCTAACATAGTCAACTGGAGCTTTTCTTTCCTTTGTGTCCTGCTCCCTCTCTGCTCCGTGGATGACGAAAATTTCAATGTTCGCAAGCAAAATGTTTTTGCCATGAGGAAGGCAAGTTTCTCTTGCTTCTTTCGCAAGATTCAACCGACAACGACCACTCGTGTAGTCTTGCAGCGGCGCAGACTTTCCATTTTCCCGGGCGGGGCAGGGCTGAAAGTTCTCCGGGGGGGGGTGTGTGCTGCTGCTACCTTTTTGCCAGAACTGGAGATTGAAGCTAACAAAAGCACGCTGGGATTCCATTTCCCATGTATTTTGTCAATAAAGGCAACGTGGGCATTATTTTGTTTACATGCCACTACTAGAAGCTCGTTACATGGCACGTAAACAGCGTCTCGGTAAGGATCATGGCCTCGCGCCCGGGGGGGGGGCCTCTGCCCCCTCCCCTCCTTTCCGGATCTCACCAGGGGGGGCACGAGCCCCGATGCCCCCCCCCCCCGAAGTCTACGCCTATATAGTCTTGGACATTATGATCCAGCTCCGACTGGAACGCAATAGGGACATTCTGTTAAATCCCGTGGTGACCAACTAACTAACATTACTTTTGCACCATTGTCCTCCAAGGTCTGTGATTTCGTTGATTCTGGGTAAAAAATATGCACCCAACAAACATCTAAGAAAGGAGGGTTCTGACAAAAACAGCCCTCTCTTAAAAAAACATTTTCAGAAATAAATGTTTTTTTTGGTTTTAACCAATTTTGTGTTTTTGATACAGGCAGATGTTTATCGGTGTTTTCTTTTTTGGTTAAAACCAGAAATTCTCCGACCTAATTATAGCGGAACCCCTACTCCCAGAATTTTGTCTGCCTGTCTGTCCATCTATGCACCCATGCATAACCCCCGCAGCAAAACCAGTTATCATGGTAACATAACGCGAAATGATGTACACAAGCACTTACTCATAATTAAACCAACATACACTCATCCCCTACCAGAAAACAAACCCAGAACCTTGAATTTGGACTCATCATTGCCATTGAAGATGCAAGTGTTCATAGTCAGAACTGGGAAGAGGGCCACAGCTTCCGCAGTGCTTGTGCAGCTTCTCAATCTTACAAGGGTTATCGCACATTACTTTTGGGGAGGAATTGGTTCTCCTGTTTTACTGTTATACAGCCAGCGTTTTTCACTGCCACCGTGGCATCAGTGATGATGACCTTCTTTGGCACCTGTGCTGACTAATATACCGTATTTTCCGGACAACAGTCCGCAAAATATACACATTTAAAAGTTTAAATTTAATGTGTTGCAAACTATTTGAATGACAGAGTATATTAATGATGATTTATGTATAATACAAGCTCCTTTGTGAGATAATAAAACTGGCATTTGTCAAGGTGGGCTACATAAAAGAATTTTTTATGTGTAGACCAGGCACCACGTGTAAGCTATGCACTGGGTATGGACTATTTACAGAAAAACATTTTTCTTTCAACCACAATTTGCCCATGCAGATAGACCAGATAAATATTGTAACTATACACGTTTGCAAGTCCGGCTTCAGGGTGACACCATCTTCCTCAGTTGGGGCACACTCGGGCGAGGCCATAATCCGATTACGACGTCTTAGCAAGGCTTCGTAATCGGATTATGACGCGTCTAAGCGCACCCCAGCCGAGCAAGATGGCGGCGCCCTGAAGCCGGACTTGTAGTTCTGTACAGACAAGTTTATATTTGCAAGCCCAATATTTTGCAAATTTTCCGAAGTGTGAGCTTTGGGGAATACTTTGCAGGCACAAAAATTTTTAAACTGGGAGTTGTATGCTATGTATTCATTACCACTGCATAAAAAATTTTCTGCTATATTTCTCAAATAGCAAGATTGAAGACTAACAATGCTTGGATATGGGCTAGTTGGTTTGACATTATGAGGTATGCTGCACTGCAAAGTTACACTGAACAAACACAAACTATAAGAAGCTATGGTAGACAATTTGACAAGATTGACAGATTTTAGCTGAATTTTAGCCCTGAATAGCTATAACACAAGGTGCATGTCACATTCTCAAAGTCGTGGAAAATTGGGCGGAACTCGGAAGCATCAAAACACAATAAAAAAAAAAGCCTTGAAGTTTTGAATAAAACAATAAATAAATAAGTTACTTTCTATTCTTCCTTCTTATCACTTTTTATAACTTGTCAAAGGGCGAGCCATTTGAAGCGTTGAAGTGAGGCATGTGACAATGTACCGTCGGGGTGTATTCTTCCTGCGGAGAGCTGTCACATGCTTCCACCTGTCTCTCTAATAAGGAGATTCACTGGGCGCCATATTTGTGGGTGCTGTCTAGAGTGCATGCTCAGAACGAGGCCCACATTAATAGGCTGCTAAGACCGGAAATCTTGAAGGTGCGGAATGCACGTTACAAAAGAACTCTGGAAGCTCGCCATCAGCACGCGCTCAGCAGTCGCGCGACACAGCTATGGCTGCCAGTGAATACTTCCTATAGCGTCACAAGGGTCACTGCGTTCGCTCTTAGCCAAGTTATCCCGAAAGGAGGTAAAGTAGATTCATTTTTTATTTTAAAACTTGAAGTCATCCCTTTGGAGTCCTTGTGTCACACTAAGGTTACTTAAAAATCCTATCAAAATGAATGACTTTTTTTTTTTTTTTAATTTGTAATGTTATGTTTTTAAGGTAACATTAGTTACTCCAGTCAGCCGCCTCGGTCGCTCCGAGGCAAAGCGCCCGGCCTATGGATCCCCAGGGAGCGGGTTCGAATCCCGGCCGAGGTGCCCGCAATCTGACGGAGGCTTATTGCGGTTGTTTTCGGTTGCACGTCAAAAGATCCCCAGGTGGTCGAAATTAAAGCTCAGTTCTCCGCTGGGGCGTGCCAGATGACTGTCGTTGGTTTGGCAAGCAGAAACCCCCATATTTGACTTTAGTTACTCCAGTCAGTGGGTGGGAAACCTCTCAACGATTATGTAACAAATACGGTAAATATTTTTAGGTCTTTTTTTTTTCTTAATTTGGTTGCAGAAAAAGGGGAATGCAACCGGGCGAAGGTGAATGACCAGGGAACTGTCACACAATGCTGTTTAAATGACTGAACTTCGTGCAAATAAAAACAGACCGAATAAATCAGTGCATGACAATACTGAAGAAAATGCAGCAATATGAAAAAAAAAGCTGTCATTCCACAAAACGCTGCCTGAATTACTAATGGCTGTTGCACTGCAGAATGTCTTACCAGCTCTATAGATAGAGATGAACAATGCTGTCAGTGAACTCAGTATATTGCCATGAAAAGCAATTTTTGACAAATATGCTTGTAAAACTGTACCGTGCACCTACTCTCGTCCTTTAGGTTAATAGAATACTTAAACGACTTAATTTTCAAGGGCTCAAATTTTCGCGAATCAGGCCAAAGCTGAAAATTTTTAATTATTCGCGGGTTCTAATTTTCATGGATCGAGTGTAGCTTCCGTAACGTTCACATATTGCGTGAATTGTTTGCGGGACGTATTTTTCGCAAATTGCAGGCGATCCTGCGAAATTCGCTGAAAATTTAGTTGTTTACAGTATCCTATATTGCAAGTTTGTGCATACAATCAGATTAACTTATTCTATGTTATCAGATTAACTTATCTAGTTGATTAACATTGATCATAATGGCATTTTATTTGTATTCACCAATACGTAGCGTGCACATAGATGTCGTTCGCGGCCATGCCGGCATTTTATGTTCCAGGAGCGTTCGGTTCACCCTGCTAGTCTCACACCGCAGAAGTCGTAGCTCGAAGGAACCAGTAAGTATGTAGATATAACTGTCAGCCCCCAGCAATGGCGACACTTGCAAAGTGCCATCCGATGGGAATCAAGGATAGACACAGTATAGTCTTTTAAAGAAAAAAGTGCATTTAAAGTTAAAAAGAAAGAGGAAGGACTTTGAACTGTAAGGTAATAAGCGCTTCTAGCCCAAGCAGGTGACCGGTTAACTACACTTTAATTCCACATGCCGATGCAGTCTCGGTCAACTCGAGCAAACGTGCCATCTCAGCGGTAGCACACACACCTTTTGCGAGAATTTCGGTCTGCATCACGGCTTGTTGACTCCGCTCGATTCGGATGAGGCGCTTCCTGTCACCGAGCCGACATCAGAATCCCTGCATCTGTAACATATTTGTCGCAGCGACATACATACACACACGTCCCCGCATACTGATGTAGTACCATTCGACCATCAACAAACAGTCAGAGAACGCGCAGAAAAACAAGACCGCTCCAACGAGCAGGCGACTGCCCTACTTCGAAGTCATTCCATGCGTGCAATGAAGGAAATGATCTACAAACAATGCAACGCGCCATACGTGGTAGCAGACGCGGCGACTTGAACGGCACACAGACATCACAGGAACAGCTCGGTAAGTTTCTAGCGCGTAACCCTCGTAAATGGCACAGCCCAGAGCATGGCGGCTGTTTGATTATGAAACGTAATTAAAAGGGGAATTTACCACGGCCGCCGCTGCCCTGGTGAGTGGATGACGTTGACAAGACGGAGATTCGATCAGCATCACGATTCAATGAGGAAAAATGTCTCGAGACGGGAGGAGGGGGAGGGATAGTGTCTCTGGACTTACGGTGGCTTAATTTGAGTGACCTAGATTTAAGAGATTTGTTTCTTGTTTGTTCCCGCGTATAGCGAAACTTTGCGGGTGTCAAAGCGACCCGTATTTTTTTATGTGGACACGAAAGTTGATCGTATTGCTGCCCGTGATCCTCCGTTCTTGAACCCATTCCGCTGATTCCCCCTGTGCTGATTCAGCTGACGACTGGGCTCCACAATTTAGTAACTGAGCTAGCTTATGTTGGCATACCTTATCAAACACATTTTCAATCTAAAGTACTAAAAATACATATTTAATAAAATGTTAGTTTTATACTTATTTCATCTATATCTTGATTCTAGATTCGAAACCATCACTCTGAATCGGTGGCTGACAAGAATAACGTCATTCGGAGGTGTTTACGTCAGTCATGAACTCCGGTGTGAAGTCGTGTGTTTGAGCCGCAATTTATCTGGATTTAACCACCCCACGAAACAGGTTTTTACCTGTCGTCCACTTCTGAAACAAGAGGTAAGATATTTCCATGCTCTTAGTTGCTTTGTCGAAAGAAGCCCCATTCCACGAAGTTGTCTGGTAACCGCGAGGTAGACCCGTACTGTTGGTAAATAATTTTAGGCTTAGCCTCAAAGACGACTCAACTAGGCCTCCTCGTCTTCGTTGGAACGCGCCAGTAAAGTTTCCCGTCGCCGTTTCGCGCAGATGTCGTTAACTTGACTTGGAATGAGTCGTCGGCGACGTTCAAGCGAGTTCTCTTGGCCGCCATCGGACTGCCAGTTCTTGTTGACCGGTGTCGCGAAAACTATCGGAGTGATATGCTCCCGTTCCGATGATCCTACTCCTTCGATTCACTCGATGTGTGTGACCACAATTTTCTCCGAGACAAAAAAGAACATAGAAAGAAGAAAAAAAAAAAAACTCGATTGTAAGGGCATGGTTTTTCTTCTGTTTCGGCGAGCGTCTTTCCGGCGGCAGATTCGATTTTAGACGTGCAGTCGTTTCTGTCGGTCCCGTACGTCGCGTCGATTTTAGACGCGCCCAAGAAAAAGAAAAGAAAAACAGTTTCAGGGAATTTGTCGTGTTGGCAGCAAGGTCAAACAATATCTCGCGTGAAAAAAAAACAACCTAAAACTAAAACTTCCAACCAAACCCAGGCGAGACATACGACTTTACTATCCATCGTGCGTTTCGCTTCACGAGCGATTAGTCACCCCAACTGAAGGACGACCAACCGTTTTTTGTTAGCCTCTTTTTTTGTTTGTAGGGAACGAAAGAAAAACGCTGAGGAGGATACACAAAACTGTGCTCAAAGCAGTGGTTATGTCAACTTTAAGTGCGAGTGTTCGAAACATTTTGCCCCTTCCCAAGCTTCGTCCATTGCGAGAACTTTCGGAAAGGTTGGGGAGGGGACGAGAGAGGGTGAAGTGGTATTGGACCGAAGTCAACATCATTTTGCGCTCACCGGCCGGCGGGGGAGGGAGGGGAAAGGAGGAATTGCACGATGAGAAGTGTAGGTGTACCTAGCTCTTCGAGAAAATGAGGAGCCACGCGCTTGCCTCTCCTTGCCAGAGGTAGGCGCGAACCGGAGAAAATTGAGCGTTCGAGTTGCCAAAAGACCTGCACTGTCTGCTTACAAAACTCCATAATATAGCAGCGATAATGGTCATATTTATTCGCTCTCCGAAACGCTGGTGACATCAGGAAGACCAAAAGTCCATGCCGAAAACATGCAAAAAACGAAAAATTGCTAATTGCGCATGTCATTTTTTGGAGATTGTTTTCTACACCAGCAGAAACGGAGTATCGAATCTTGTGTAGGGTAGTACCTTTTTTTATTGATGTGCACCACCTGTTCTGGAAGGTACCATGCAGAAACCAAGAATGGTCAGGTGTCTCCCTTGGGAGAGACTTAATAATATGCTCCGGGTCACTTGACATGCGAGCGTAGCAGAAACTACAGGAGTGAGTTCCTGGCTTTCAGCATTCCTGGTGCACTTGAACAATGCAAGCAACATTCAGGGCAACATGCTTGTGCTTGTAGCTTTAACTGTGCACAGGGACCATGCAATGAAAGGGCAGGTAGTGCAGAATTCTCACAACTTAGACATATCATGTTCTGCTTCCTGAATCAAATTCTACATTTTCTGCCAAATTGTTGTGCAGCATCCATGCTCAATCATACACCAGCCACATTGACTAGCAGCTGACAGTGGTGCTTCATTTCCACTGGTCTGGGGCTGTAATGTGCTGGCCAGGCCAAAGAACCGTTCTCTCCAGCCACGCATTGTCTTCTGTAGATAAAATGGTACAAGCAAAAACACTTCCCGGTCATTTATTTTATATATATATATTAGTTGGAATAGCATAAACACAAAGGGTATTTACTTAGAATAAAACTTGAGTGTCTGGTTTCCTTTTCAATATTCTAATAGTAGACTTGGAACGGTTGTCAGAGGGCATCAACATCAGACAACCCAGTTGGCTGGTGCTAACGCATTTCTCACATTCGTGATGGACGGCAGGTTTGAAGCTGGTTTTTGCAGGGGATTTGAGATGTTTAAAAAGCTAATCTTGTTGCTTACTGAACAAAATGGAAAGCAGATTCCATGGTCGTTCAATGCAAAGTCATCGCACTGTAACGTGAGGGGAGTTGAATAAAAAAAATTATATTTTGTTTTGGCGATTTTATGATCTGGTGTGATTTCATCATTTACCTTTCTTACTGTAAAATTAGGATTAGTGACCCCAAGCCGAGACATTTTGTATTAACCCTGTACAAAACTAACTCGTTTCTCTGTATTAAGATATATTTTACCCGAATCCTTGAATAGACTTATGTAATCACCTGTCTGTCTTCTGTCTACGACTCTTAATTATGGCCTGTCTTGGTGCTGAGTCTTTTCTCCCCTTCCATCTGTTCTTTCCTCGCAGAATTGTGTATAAAAGTGCTCCAACTTTTTTCTTCAAATGTTTTGTGCCAGGTAACACTGCTTTCTTGTTTTGCCACATTTAGTTTGTTAAAATGACCATTGATAATATATATCTAATATTTTTATAAAGAATCTAAGAGGAGTTTATTTGTAGCTGACAAAATAGGGGCTCCAAACAAAATGTGATAAACAGCTCTTTGTTTTTGCCAATTGTTAATTCTATGTCAGCTTGACAGTGATCTGCCATTATTTCATTTTGACAGGTCAATAACAATGGAGGGTTTTAATGTTATTCGGTGCAAAACCTTGAATGATGAAGTGTCAGGATGTTTTTATTTACAATAAAGCTTTCATTGTCATTCAGTATTTTCAAGCATTCTGCATTCCAGATGGGTTGTGTGCTAGGCTTAGGAACCAGCCTTGAATGTTCACATGCTCCGTAACATTGTGTAAGGTGCAAAGTGAGATTCATTTATTTATTTATTTTAGGTGCTCATGAACAGTCAGAGTATTGATAATAATGCACATCAGGTGGATTAGATAGTGGACTTAAATGCAACAAAAGATGGGTTATAAGTATCAAACTCTGCTACACGGAGCTTATTATACATGTGTTGAACGCGAGACATGGAGCTAGTTTGGATAACTTGATGCGCATCAAACCTTGGGAGAGGTTTGATGTGCATTTTAAGTGCTACATATTTTAGAAGCTTGGTAAGTTAATTTAGTCATAGTTATTCTTAAATTTATATTGGCAAATGTGCAATTCATGTTGATTTAGGCTCACCGTTGGCACCATGTGTTGTCACTGCCTTAACCTATACATTTTCTAGCTAATTAATTGCCAATCCGTGCTTCACTGCACTGAGGGTTCTGTTGTCTCTAAGGCAAGAAACATACTTTTAGTGACACACACTGTTAACCTTTTTGAACGAGCCTAGCTTGTCCACCTAGAGCCGTCTTCAAACCCTTTAGGACATGGCGTCGGCTCGTCTGTGCACCCTACCTCGCCCCTTGGCTGTTTTGAACGACCCTAGGCTCATTTAGAGCTTAGTTTGTGGCACCGCTCCAGAGATGGCAGCACATCTTTTATTGTGCACGTTTTTAAGGGTGGCTACCGATTCTGGAAACACGTGCGGCCCAAGAAAAAAACAAAACAATTTAAAAAAATAAAATAAAATAAACTGTTAAGGGTTTAAGCTTAGTGGGCGTATTTGGAGTATACATGTGTACTTTGAGACTTTCTCATCAGACCATGCAATTTAATTACAGTAGGCCACTAGGCCATACCTGCAGCAACCACAACATTTTTAAGAACTCGCTTTTTCCAAGAACAATAACCAAATTGAATTGCCACCCTAAGAGGCCCGTTGACAGCCCATTGCCATGTTATTTTTCCTCAAAGCTTATATAGCAAATATTTGCTACGCAATATTTACTATTTTTGATGGATTGCAGGGTAGCAGAATTTGAGAAGCACTGCTGTACTCCATTCCAGCATAACATGCAAACTGCAAAAACCTCTGGCCCCAGCAAACCAATCGGAGGATCGGAGCAAATCATATGACAGCATACTATCAGTGTGCACTCCTTTCTTAGAAACCTGCCGTGTGCTTCTCTCTCAGATTTTTTTGCAGGGTCCGAAGTGTTCACCGTTTGCCAAGTTGCGTTGAAACTGGAGCATGGCAATGTGTTAGCACTGGCATCTCGTTGAACAGTAGTGCCAGTTGTCGTCGGTGAAACATGGCTCTGAAATGTTACTGCGGTTTAGATAGAGCATTAGGAGGACTGGCAATGTTTTGTCTTCTCCAGGATTGTTTTTGGCCAATGTCAGGAAGGGAAGCGTAAAGGCTTGTTCAAACATCGGCGTTTGAGTGTGGCCAACTCCATTATGACCCCTTTTGTCCCACTGCGATGTTGGTTGCTTTAGGAACCATTTTGCCGTAAGTTAATTTCATCATATCGCAAGCTATTGCACAAACGCAGACGTCTGACCAGCCTTAAAAAGCAACAAAAATAAAGAAAATTTTTTTAAACAGTTTAAATAATCAGTAAAAGAAAAAATTTATAAGAAAAACAAACAAAAAAAAACATTGGAGCAATATTGACGCTGTGAGGGCGATTTAGTCGGTAGTCAGCTCTTCTCCATTTTGTTTTCTCTCTGCATTTTAGGCGCGTGGAGGAGAGGTGGATCAGCTTGGCCATTACGCTGGGGTGGAGAGACTGTATGACCAGCACCTTTTGTGAAATAAGGCCACGTAGCGCTCTTCTTGTGACATCGCAAAGGAGGGGCCATCGGGGGCGCATCGAAGCGAAGGCAACGCGCGTGGATCGACCGTCGTAACGCGCTTTTAGTCACATACGCGTGTCTTATTAGCTAAAATGAAAGCTGCACATAGCAACGGGTCTAGAAAACATTTTATTACACGGGCAAAACATTACACCGCTAAATAATCGGTACGAAATGGCACGAGGTATGCGTATAAGACGTCTATAGAAAAATGTGATTGTTTTAAGTCGAAAACATTGAGTCACGCAATTATTGCTGTAGGAATGCATATTTTATACAGAAATACTTCGACAAAATGGCGAGACACGCAGTGATTGGACACAGCAAAACAGATCACAGTTAAAAATCAGGTAGACGTAGTCAACGCGGACACGGCTAGACAAGTGTCACTTACGATCATGTAAGCGATGTTATCGCGTGCAGTCACTGAATTCTTGCATTATACCCCGGCCACATGGCAAAATTAATGTAATTTCGATCGAATGACATTATGGGGTCGACAAATCAGCTTGCGACGCTCGTATAATCACTCAAGACCGCGAGCTGATTAAATCCCATATCATTTAATGAAAATATATTAACTTTTCCGTGTGGCAGGGGTACTAAACTTACTATTTACAGTCAACTAATTTACTTCTCCCTATGGGCTCGAGCTGCCTTAGAACAAAATATAACTTATTTTGTATACAATAATACTATTACCTTAATACAGTTAAGATTCTAGTATAAACGCGGTAAAGGCAATAAAATAACATTAGTATAAATAAACACATAAGCACAAACAACGCACTTTCAATAATCACACAAACTTGTTATTCACCTTCCAGTAAAAACTAGAATATTACCACGCATATTTACAAATGTCGACGCAACAGCACACGGATAACGACGAAGAACAAGATTCCATTCTATCACAAGATTAAAAAAAAGAAATCGACTGCAGCACTTTACTCGCGTCCTACATGACCAAGAAAGCCCGTAAATAAGTTGTTTCTCACCTGTCGATCGTATCCATACGTCCCACAATATCCGTCACGAAAACATTTGAACACGAACTCCAAGAAGTCTCTCTCTGTCGAGAGAGAGGTCTATCGATAATCGACCAGTGTCATCGTTGACTAGTTGCCACACATGTCACTCAAACCGTAGCAGGACTTGTTCCGCGAATCCACGTAAATGCCGTAGTATCAAGCGAACACAAAAAAACTACCCGAGACTGCGGTGACGACAGAAAAACGACGGGAAGAAGAAAAAGTCTCAAAAGAACCACACACGAGAGCAGCGGCAGCATTGTGGGACGAAAGGCTTAACGTTGTCGACCCATCTCTTGCTCGTGTGCGCTCCCTGCGGCGATGACTGGATTTTTTTTTCGGTTTCCTTCCTTTCTGAAATGTCTCAGCGTTCCTTTTCAGACAGTCAGCAGCTCACACACAACGTAAATTTACCAGAATCGGAGCCCGTATGAGGGAAGAAAATGTCGCACCGGAGCCGGTTCATTCGAAAAGTGTGGGGAGCTGCGGGACTGCACGTAGTCCCGCGGTTACGGGGATAATCATAAATATAAATTTGGTACTTTCAACCTTGGTAACGCGTTGTATATTACGTTTATATTATATATTATAATAAATTGTACAAGACTGCGCTTTTAAAACGTATATTAATGTCGGATAAACGCGCACGAACACCACCGCGCCGCTCGACAAGAAACATTTTTTTTTCACGTCGATACCAGATATTTTCTTCACGTAGTTGCGCCATGGCCTTCCTTCTCCGACATTGTGACGTAGCCACTCCGAGCGTTATGGCCTTATTTCTGAGGAGGTGTTGGTAAGACCATCTCATTGAGGTGGAAAGAGAGAGTGACCATTCCGTGACATTATACACTTTGTGCGCAGAATTTAAAATAAATCTCACTCCTTCACTATTGCCCCCCCCCCCCCCAAAAAAAAAAAAATGCATAATTTTTTTTTCTTTAGAACTCTAATAATTACAAGGGTTAACTTTTTAATGTCAATCACTTGCATCTGGTGATCAGGCAACCCTGACAATGCTGACGTAACTTGGCCAAATTACTCGCATCACGGGGTCCACGCACCACGTGATTGTAATCTTTTATAGTTGGTGACAGGTCAAGAGTTAAGGGAAGCTCCTCTCACCTCTTTCCACTTTAGTCACTGTCACTAACTGTAGTTCAATGCTGTCTTATTCTAGGCTTATGCTTGCATTCTACACACTATGCGGCTACTCTCATTTCCTTGCCCCCTGGCATGCTCCTTGCTCCGAGGCTGTCGAAACGAAAGATTCGGATGACATGAGCAATGTCGTGAGAGTCATCGGCTTGAGATGCGTGGAGGGAAACGAGGAAGCTGAAGGCTGAATCAGCTCAAACACTGAGGGAGCTAAGTCTGCGAGTACATCCAAGAAAGCGGTCGGTCAAAGTTGCACCACTGCGCCACTTGGGGCACTCGCAGGTATATGCATGATAAATGGAGAGACGAGGCAGATTGTGTCATTGACATTTCGAACACGGCAGCCTTCCTGAATGGGTGGATCCTAGGGCCTTGCGGTTAAATTAAATTCATCCACAACTAGCCTCGCTTGCAGAAAAAATTTGGCAAAGATGTTTACATGTCATGGGTTCTAGCCATGGAGGTGGGAAGCTTCTGGAGGTGACGTGACGCGCTGGGCACCCGAGGGTGACTGAGACAGCAATGGTTTTGGTCATCGTTGGGGGTGTGTCCCTCCACACTTCTTGCATCACGTCAGATGGCATCACGTCACCTCCAAAAGCTTCCTACCTCCATGGTTCTAGCGATGTAGTTACCTCAAATTTTATTTTCCTTGTGTCCCGACTGCATAGAAGTAAGTTGGTGAAAGCCAACAGTAGCGCCTCGCCGACTCTGCTCTTTGCTGACTTTACTTTGGTTGTGTCTTGCGGGGAAAGGGACTCCTCACACGCTTTTGGTGCCCGCAGTGATCCGGCCGCCGAGACGGGGACGCAGTCCGGGGGCCGCAGCTGCTATGCCGCTGTTCGGGAAGTCGCAAAAAGAGCCCCGGTGAACTGGTCAAGGCCCTGCGGGAGGCGGTGCTGGCACTCGAACGGGGCGACAAAAAGGCGGAAAAGGTGAGCACGGGGATCAGCTCACCTTCCAAAAACAAATTCCCGGTCGTTCGCCCTAGATTACTCGTTCGTTCGTACGCCACCAGTCAAAGCGTTAGATGGGTTGCATTGTGTAGCAGCACGGTCCTACCCATACTGCAGATGTGGCAAAGGAAACCCCGCTGTCGGTAATGGAGCCACCATTGTGAGGTCTTTGTTCTCTGTGCACGTTGGAACCCGTGAATTTGGGCTCACCACTCTTGAATATAGGTTAATGGACGACCTTTTGTCGTGCCAGGGGGAAGTTCAAAACCTGTCTCGTTGCAGCATGGTTTCTCGCATTGGTTAGTGTGGGTAGCTGGCCTGTGTAAGAAAGCTATTGCTGAAACAAAAGTTTGGAGGGGACCGCAGGATGGAGACAAGATTGTGAGCATGTCACTTCCCATGTCCTTCATATTTTTACATGTTTTATTGTTTGTATTTTGAGGTTGAAGTATGAATCATTGGAACAAGAGCGGACAAGATTCACTAGAAAGATTTTCTTTTCATTGCCTCGCGCTCGGTTATTTGCCTGGTTGGGAACGCTTGGGTTACAGAGTTTTTGTCTCTGGAACTTGCATCTGAAGCATCTTTCGATCCTGGGGCTCCGAGCCCCAATGTTTGTGAGATCATACTGCGTACGTTCAAAGGCAGTGGTTGAGTGATATGGCAAAGCATGAAGTAAACCTTGAGGCGTGTCACCATTCCGTCACCTTTACATATTGCGCCTTGTCATGGCTATTGTCGTGCAGTTTTTTTTTTTTTTTTCTTTTCTTTTTTTACATTTTATCTGGAACATGTGGCTTAGGCTTGGAGATAAATGCCTTATAATTAGGGTTCCATGTTTTCGGAATTTCTTTTTCTCCGACGGGGGCGTGCTTTTCAGGGTTTTTTTTTTTTTTCCCCGTAGATTCGGTCCGGGTGGGGGTATTCGGGATTAATTTTTGGTATCCGACGGAAAATTGGGGTTTATTGGGGCTCATGTCAAAGCAACTAGGCCATGGGCACAAAGTTCCTCAACCTCCGGGAAACATACGCGTGACCTGAATACTTCGAAAACAACCCGGCACCGATAAGAAAAAGGAATGAGATATGATGGGCGGTTCGGAGTAAATAGAAGCCTGGGGACAGTTCATTGGGGTTTACGTTCTAGGTCAGCACAAGATCGGGCATAAACATAGATCAAAATCGGTTTGTCCCAATTTTGATTAAACCGCCTTGGTGGTTAATTTTTTTTTGGATTTATCGTTATTTAGCGAAAACACGGAGCCCTACTTCTAATGACTCAAGCAAGGGTGTCCTCACTGGCTGTGTACCCAGTCACTGTGTCCCCGATTTGACGGTTATTTGTTGCGGAGAACCAAGATTTCGGCTGCACGTCAAAAGATCCCCCGGTGGTCTAAATCAGTCCCCAGTCCTTCGCTGGGGACGTGCCAAGATGCCCATGGGTTGGTTTGGCACTTAAACCCCCATAACTTACTTATTCTTACACTTGCTGTTTGGACCTGTCTTTACTGCCTCTACGAAATTGAGTGCATCTAGTGGTTCAAACATAAACCTCCGAGCGTAGGCTAGCTCTCGGAGGCGAGATCGCTAATAATAACGGCGTCTGCCGGTCAAAACATGAAGCTATGACCTTAGAAGCCATGGAAATCTCCACGTGTGTTAGGAGTGCAAAATAAAACTATGTTTGTAGTTTTTTTATAAACTTATTATTACCTTCCTGTCTGACACGTGATTATCCTCGGCAATAGTGCTGCTTCCTCAGATAGTTCACGGTTTCCGTCCGGTAACTGCCATTCCACTGAGTTGTTCATTCGTTTATGCAAGCTGCCTACCACGTTGGGGAAAGCACTACGCGTAAGTAGAGTCTGCCACACCACGCTCATGCTACATGCCTCTTTGTTTCTCTAGATTTTATATTGTTGCCTCTATTATAGTTTCTTTTCTCAATTTCCTTTTGCATGTGGTAGGTCTTATTTATACCAGTCTTTACCTTGCAGTTAATTAACTAGCTAGCTCAAGCAACGTGCTTAGTTCTTTGAGCATGCTCACGACCTGAACTTCAGGTTTGCTTTTTTTAATTTGTTTTTCAAGTTGCACTCGTAGGCTTCTTTTTAACTTTTTTTTTCTTTTTGGGGTACTGGGGTGTTTGTTGCTTGTTGCCTGGAACTCAAATATTTTTTTGTCTGTTTCCATCCAAGAAGGTATATGATACGGGTTGATGATTTACATTTCTTTTGCATACTTAAATTAAGGGACTCTGTATCTCCCACTACCAAAAGTCTAGATGTCCTGACCCCATACTACCAATTCATGTTCATAATTTTATCTCATTGCCAGCTGCTACTGTTCTCTGCTCTCCTTAACCCATGTCTTGCAATAGTTCAAGCACTTGTTGCATTAGAGTCTCATGTGCTCTTGTGCCATTGAACTCCAATCAATCCATCAATCAATCTGATGCTCTACGTACTATACTACTCACTCTCCACCCATGCATGTGCCCTTTTTGCAATAGCTCTTCTCTACAAACTTTGGAGCCGAGACGACTGTTGCAAAGTTTAATAGGATTAAGAAAAGTCAAATTTACGGAAGATTACCTTTTAGTTACTTTAATGCCATAAAATGCTTAGCTATATAGGTGCTTCATAATGATTAACTTCCAATTTCCCAAAAATTCAATGTTCATTTTTAAATTTTTGAACTCCTTCGCCACTCAAGCAAGGCGTACACATACATTGTGATGATGATGTTTAGAAACTTCACTGAAATGCCAAAATTTCGGTGCAGCACATTAGGATGTCAGGAAATTTTCTAACCTGTTCAAAAACCAGACTGAGTGTTTCACTCCCATTACTAATTTTTGCCTCCTTTTTGTGTTCGGTCTGTCACTTATTCTGCTGCATTATGCATTTTAAAATTGCTCCACCCATAACGCTTCTCTTGTGACCCTCTTATTTACTCCGCTCTTCTCCAACAATATTGGGAGCATAGAATATTTTTGCCTTTTCTCTTTCTTTTTCTTCTTCCAAGTGTGCTTGTCACAATTTAGAGGGATGGGGCAAGGGGTTGGATAAAATCTTAGCCTTCATTTCACTCTTTTTCTTTTTTTTTTTTATCACTTTTTATGGCTGTGCGCAGCGTGACAGTGTCGTGCGCTGTCGTACGTGGCTCATTGGTGCTGACTTTAGTCTTGGCTAGGCCTTGAGCTTATTGCTTGTTCTTCCCCTGAGGAAGATTGATGGGTTTCGAGGGTACTGCCGGCCTGCCTGTGGCTTCCTTTGTTTCTTGCAACAGGGGAGGGGAGGAGGTTGTCCTTCATTGGGGGAGGGCTGGGGGTGTGCCTGCCTTTGGCCCTGTTCTCTCCATCTTACCTCTGCAATTTCTTCTTTCTTTTTTTTTACCCCACTACCTTGTTTAGTTTTGCTCATTTTTAATGACTCCTTTTTTTCCTTGTCCTTCTGGAAGTTGTAACTGAATGGTAAAGGTGGAACCGATGGTTCGCTCGGGGTAGTCAAGCCACTATATAATCGATAGCTTTTTCTTTTCTTTCTTTTTTCGGTTTGTCAGTTATGTCATAGTCTGTTGCAGGTTAACAAAAGCAGGACACAAAACTCTATTTGCCACGATCGGTGCTTTCCTCCTGCTAAAGTGGAGAGAGGGGAGGGCTTTATTTGAGGAGCTTGTCCTAGTTTTCTTAACCTGCAACAGACTACTGTAAAATTGTTGGGAACGCCCCCTTCCTGCAGGTCAGGAAGTGTTTGGTTGGCACAATGCAAATATAATTTAGTTGCAGATCGGCATGAGTTTTGTGCGAAATCGACCCGTTCCGACTGGTTTTGATCCCACTCACTGCCGACGACGAGCAGTGATGACGGGCGTCTGTCGGATTTCTCGCTCACTTTTTTTTGCTATGGGCACTTTGTCGCATGCACTTTTCTTCTTGCAAATGGCTGTGTCTGCGGCATGGAGGATGGGGTTAGAAGGACAAAAAGGGAGGCTGGGTACCTTTTTGGTTGCTTTTATTTCATTGCACTTGTGATTACGGGGTGTGCTGCTGCCATCACGCTGTGTCTGCATGCTCCTATTTTTCTTTTCTGTTTTATAAATGGCTTTGGTTGAGCGAGGATGTGTGCTTTGTATACACTCCACAACTGGAGAATGACCAGACATGGCATTTGCTTTTGGAGGTGTTTGCTAGATATTAAAGTACACTCTATGTAGTTAAGTTGAAGAGCAAGATATGCGTTGTTCCCAAATAACAAGCTTTTTTCTCAGTGGAAACAAAAACATGAGAAGTTAGCTGGAAAGGGCATTTTAATGGAGCTGGAAAGGCGATATTAATTAGTTTATCTCTTGATCACTGGGAGGTTTTGATTGTTAGTCTAAACCAGGGGTGGCCAAGCTGCGGCTCGCGAGCCGCATGCGGCTCTTCCCATGTTACAGTGCGGCTCGCGGCTCCCTCCCCAACCTTCCGTCCCCCACTCCCCGCCTCCCTGCAGGTCACACGAGCACGTCCCCAAAAAGAGAAATGGAACGCGTTTTAAATCAAAAGGCAGGTTGCGGTTTGGTAGTCTTGTGCTACTGCCTTACGTACAGTTGGGCTGCTTTTGACTCGGATAGACTGAAAGTGGTTCGAGTTTCGTTTATTGCTATTTACAAAAATTGCCCCCCCCCCCCCCTTCTTCGCGCGGCTCTTGCAAGTTTTGTGGCTTTGCGGCTTTTAGGCCGGGTCAGCCTGGCCACCCCTGGTCTAAACTTAGGGCAGAAATTTCGGCCAATTAGGATGATCGGCCATGGAGAAATTTCTTTTTATGCTGTTGAACTTACCATAGACAGAGATTCATCTTCTTGCGGATGATGGAAGCAATGCTTCACTCCTGCTTGACCAAGTGTCTTGCATTACTGTCAGCAATTTATGCAAAAAGCTTTATTCTTTTTTTCTTTTTTTTTTGTTTTTGGGGGGGGTTGTTTAGCCTTGCTTGATTTTGATCTGAAGATCTAATCACTTATGCTTTGCATTGGCATTGAACTTGGCCCGTTTTGAGGTAGATTACTATTACAGAGGCAAGCACTTCATGCCATGAGCATGCATGGTAGGCAGGATGTGCATGTGTGATGCATAAATTGAAGCAATTCCACTTTGCACAGATCATGGCTGTGTATCTTAGCATATAGCTTGTTTTCACTGCATATGAGAGCTAGGTTCTAAGTTCATAATCTGCTTCTTCAGGTTATTTGCAATTGCAAATCCAAGGCAGCTCCAGCTGGAAAACTGAGGGATCTACTGAGCTGCATTTCCAATAGTTTGTTTCTAAAAGAGCTTTATGCTGAACTGATTTTCTTCAAGGGAATTCCTCAAGGCAACCATCATGACTATTTGATGCATTTTTGTTTGTTCTGATATCACAAACGCTTTTAACTATAACCCGTTTTGGCAAAAGGGGTCTCGGTAATGTAACCCTGTCGATAAGTAAAAGCACTGAACAGCCACCGCCTTAAAAGAAACTTGGGTTCCATTTCGATTTTCATAGGGCAGGGTACAGTGTTCGAACTGTGGATTGGTCTCTTTGTCAAGGAACTTGTGGGACATTACTCAAAGGCTTAGTTGCTTTCAACATAAAACACCACTTTTTTTTCTCGCCTGAGGCGGTTCACATGAGATCCCTAATGGTACTCCAGCAGGACCTAGAAGTCCTGGAGACCCTCCAAGGTTTTCCAGGTCTTCCAGGAGGACCATGATGGATCCTCTAGTGCTGCCTCTGAAAGATAGACCCTACTGGAGAATAAATCTTTTGAGTGGGGTTAAGCAAGGTGCCCACTGGACTTTAGGGGAACCCTAATGGATCTTCTAGTGGGGTCCGCCACGGTCCTCCTGGAGTTCGAAAAGGACCCTGTTAGACCCGCTGGTGTGGTCTCCTGGAAGATGGACTCCACTAGATGGATCCTCAGTGGGGTTCAACAAGGTCATCCTGGACTTCTGCAAGGGCCCTGTAGACCATCTGGTGGGATCCCTGGAAGATGAACTACAAAATAGGCTGAATCCTTTAGTGAGGTCCAACAAGGTCCTTCTGGACTTTGGGATGACTCTGTTAGACCCTCTGGTTGGGTCTCCTGGAGGATGAACTCCCTAGTTGAATCCTCTAGTATGGTTCGACGAGGTCCTCTTAGACAATAGAAGGACCCTGATGGACCCTCTAGTGGAGTCCCTTAAGAGATGAACCCCACTACAAGATCCATCCTGTAGTGGGGTTCCTCACTCATGGCCACCAAGATCCTCTTGGTGGACCCCACTGTAGTCTGTTGCAACTCAAGAAGGTAGGGCGAGAGAAAGAAAGGCCGGGAAAGGGAAGCAGACAGAACGCTGGAGGGAGGGAGAAACGTCCTCCTCTCTCCAGTGTTCTGTCTGCTTCCTCCTCCCCGGCTTTCCTTCGCTTTCCTTTTCCTTGCCCTACCTTCTTGAGTTGCAACGGACTATAGAGGAAGGATAATTTATGCTCCGTTTCACGATAACTTGGCGAACTGTAAAGGCTGCGGCCCCTGCGACCAAATAATGGTGCCGGAGCAAATAATGGACCATGGATAACACTCCATGGTCGAGGCCACCGGGGCCTTGTTACCGCCACAGCAGGAGAGCCCTCCGCGACAAAAAGTAGTTCTAGGCTTCTTTTTCTATTAACGGCAATTGAACTTGCGAGATTCCATCTGTAACAAGAAGATTTCCGCTCAAAACATTGCATTGTGTCCTGGCATTAGCACCCGTCACAGATTCACGGCTAAATTGAGCGTATGGTTGTCTCATGAACTGTTACCGAAGTGCTCGCTATTCTAGCGGACGGATATGTTGCTGCAGTGAACATTCATCCAAAGTTGGTTGGTTTCGGAGCAGACGACTCTTGGCTAGCAGGCAACAGCCGGACCCTCCCGGCCTCGCGCCTCGCATTTGGCGTGGTGACACAAATGCTTCCGTGACGTTGGGTCACGTGCCTCGCTCCGATGCTCTTATTGGGTAGCGGGGTCTTAGCCTGCGCAGTTTGCCAAGTTATCGCGAAACGGGGTATAGTGGGGTCCACCAAGGTCCTCCTGGACTTCTAGGAGGACTTGATGGATCTTTGGAGAAGCACTTTCGGTTGTCCTCCTGGGAAACTCTGGAAGATGTCAAAAGACTCTAAGGAACCCATTCCGAGAACCCATTGTCTCATCAAAACCCGCTTTCAACACACTGAGGAGCTGAGACTCCCACCATAGTTACGTAGGATACGAATACTGTAAGCCTTGATTCCGACAGTAGTGCAGACATGGAAGCTTTCCCAGCTGGAGTTGCCAGAAGGATCTTTCTTTTAGTATGATGTGTGCCTACGGGTATCTGATCCCCGCGGGTGTCTCTGGTCAGGCCCAGGAGGATGTCTCGAAGCACCTGGTGATGATGAAGAACATGCTGTATGGGACAAGCGACACGGAGCCCCAGACGGACATTGTGGTGGCTCAGCTGGCCCAGGAGTTGTACAACTCCAACCTGCTGCTGCTGCTCATACAGAACCTGTCCAAGATCGACTTCGAGGTGGGCAACCGCTTTTTCCGCTTGATTAGAACCAGTAAATAAGCCAGGTTTAGAGGATTCACAGTCCATTCCTTGATTTTATTGTAGGCTTCGGTGCTTAGTGCAGGGCGAATGCAATCGGCGATCGTCACAATTCAGAAATACAACTTCCTGAGATTTAGATACAGTGTCAGGGTAGCTTGGGTGATATCATGTTGCTCTGTCGCTAAATGTTCTAACATTTCTGGAAGACGTAATCAAAGAAGGCAAGATGTTGCTTGCACATTTAGAACTAACCACTACGAGTATCTTCAAAAATTTCCAGCACTATTTTCAAAATTTTATGTTTTCACATTTGAAAACAATAGACCGATATATGAAATGGTAATCAAAAAATCTTGGAAACTTGCTTGTAGCAGTTTTTTTTTTTTTCATGTATCTTTACTGCATTGTTTGCTGCATTGCAATTGTAGTAAAATAAAATATGCTTAAACCTGTTAAGGTGCGATCAGCATCTGCCTCTAACCTTCAGAACCCTAGCACCTATGCTTGAACCTGTTAAAGGGATGCTGAACCGAAATCTGGATTCCACAGAACACGGCGGCAAAAGCGTGCAACGGGATGCTACAAACGCCAGAACATCACTCGTACAGCAATATCTTGAACAGATGATCGTATTTAAAAAAAAAAATAAGGCGCGTTTGACAGATAATGTTACGTCTTGTTTTTCTGAGAAGGAGAGGGAATGGCCTCGTGTCTTCTCCTGCCTCGCCGCCTTGAGGGGGCAAAGCGAAAGAGAGGAGGAAACGAAATATCTCAAGGTCACGCGCCTCATCAACCTCGTTCAATCTCAACCTCTTTTTCCAAAAATACGGCCGTCCATTCCAGGTATCGCCTTATGAGTAGTGTTGAAGGGATTGTAGCGTCCCGCCTACCTCTCCTGCATTGTCTTTTTTAAAATCCAAATTTCGGTTCACCACTCCTTTAAAGTGCAGTCAGCATCTCCCTCTAACATTCAGAACCCCAGCACCTTCTCTTTAACCGGCAGCATTTAAACTGGGAGGTTGTCCCTATGGACGTTGCACGAATTTGATGGGGTGAGCGATGCTCCATAGTTTGAGGTTGACAGATAGCTGGAAAAGCAGGATGGCAGTTGTTCAGGGGAGGAGAATTCGTTCGGGATTTTCCCCATGAACTGCTCTCAGGTTGTTTGTTTCTGCCGTCGTCTCCTTTAGGGCAAGAAGGATGTGGCGCAGATCTTCAACAACATCCTGCGGCGGCAGATTGGGACGAGGTCTCCCACGGTGGACTACATCTGCACCAAGCCAGAGATCCTCTTCACCCTCATCCAAGGGTAAGTCAAGAGGGAAAAAAATTAAGGATTGAGAGACTGCCGTGCGAAGCAGCATGTGTTTTGGTGCACAGCTCGACATTTTGGGATGAAACAAAACCATGCACTGTAGCTTAACAGGAAAATGTGTCCGATTTTGGAATATTCAGAGCCAAATACCTTCGTCCGAACATGGCATTGCACGGTGTGACCAGAATACTCCATGGGGCTCGGTGAAGACCTCAAAATCACATGCTTATAAAAGCAAGCTGGTGAACTGGACACCGAACACACATTTAGATGCTGAGTGCAAACTGTATGGCTAGCGTCCCTTGAAGCAAAAGAAAAAGCAGAACAAAAGGTTTATACTTTTCATTTATTTTTTCACAAAAAAAAAAAAATAGATGGGACACGGCATAATTTGTTTTAATGTGCACTCATTATTGCACTGCCGCTTTTATGACTCAGTCGAGAGTTTTGTACAAGCTGCAGGGGAAAATAAGGCAGTAATGGGTCATTCAGTATGCGTGCGACTGTACCGAAAGTGCCCAGAGTTCAACAGAAGCTATGAAATCATCTTTTGAAGAATGTGTTAAATTATTCAGAGCCATCAGTGGTGCTATGAATTCCCTTCCCATTTTGGTATTTTAGTTCTAGATATTGCCAAGGAAAATAGCACAGAATGCTAGAATGGTGTTTGTGGCTTTTTATAGCTTTAGACAAAAGTTAATGAAGATAAGAGTGTGTAATAGATTTGTACAGGAGTGGGCCTCTTTAGTCTGACATGTGCTGGTATGTGCTTTTCTGTCTGCATCCAGGTATGAGAAGCAGGACATAGCACTCAATTGTGGCACAATGCTGAGGGAGTGCGCACGCTACGAGGCACTGGCCAAAATCATCCTGTATTCCGACGAGTTCTACAAGTTCTTCAACTATGTCGAAGTGTCGACCTTTGACATCGCCTCTGATGCCTTCTCCACTTTCAAGGTGCGTTTCCTCTGCTCCGACATTCGCTGAATTCGAGTCAATTGTGTTTCTGAGCCTGGTTCAGGGGCTTGGCTAGGCTGTTAAAGAACTTGTCAGAGCCAAGCCCAGCCTCAAACACTGCTTAATGTGCCTCGTGAAAACAAGTAGTTGAAGCCCTGTATGTTCATAGAGTTCAAGGCAAGACGTTTTACAGCGAGGAAAAATGTGGGAAACCCAAGATTTTAACTAAAATTACTGTAAATGGCTTCATTTTTGCGAGGACTTAATTTTTACGGCTTGAAAGATATTGTAAAAATTAGATCATGTGTGTATGTCACTTTATGGTAATGAATACATGGCATGCCCCTACCATTTGCGAAATTTTGTGTCCACAAAATATGCCCTAAGCCCATTTTTCCCAAAATTCACGAAATATCGGGCCCACGGAAACCAGGTCGTTTACACCTTACTTTGGGCACAGTGATACTTCAGTCCCACTTCAGTAATTGAATATGTCCAGACCACTTTCAACTAGTTGCACAAGTTGTGTGTATATTGAAGCATTGTGTCCAGTTATATGCCAGGTTCAGATGGCATGCCTTCAAAGATCCCCGGAGATTTCATCATGGACTTTGAACTTTGGGTTCCAACTGCAGACTGATTAACTGTTCAGGCTAAATGGCTAGCTTCCATACCATATACGACTGAGCAGCAGTTGGAACAGCCAAGAGGGGATCATAGTAGAGCCTCATTCATTGTTCATGATTGGTGACGTCTGTGCCCCTTTATTTTTTATTTTATTTTTTTTGGGTGGGGGGGTGTTGTATAATAATTTGCTTGAATAGTCTCTAGAATTGTCAATGATAAACCACTTGTCAACATCCACAACAACAAGGGGCAATAGTTCTGGCAGTACAACTCGGTTTAAGGGTGATGGGAGTGCCTGACTCCAGCTGTCTCTGTGTAGGAACTCTTGACGCGCCACAAGATGGTCTGTGCGGATTTCCTGGAGCAACAATACGACAAGGTGTTCTTCCACTATCAAAACCTGCTCATCTCCGAGAACTATGTCACCAAGCGGCAGTCGCTCAAGGTCAGTGTCCCTTGCCCGTCACTTTGAAGAAAAGATTTAATAGTAGTATGTCGTAGACTCCTAATGATGCAGTTATGCTGATTGGGTTTGTTTCAAACTTCCCAATTTTTTTATTTTTTTATTTTAGGACTTGGTGATTGTGCAAAAGTTAATAAATGTGTAGGCACAGTGTCCTACTTCCCCAGTTTATGGTGAATTTTTAGTGTATCTCATGTGGGTAGTCTCAAGCACCAGATTAGATAGGTACTGGCATTGTTTTGTTTCTGATGTCTCACGCAAACTGCCGAAGCCTAAAACACCCCTCTTCCCCTGTGCAGTCGTAGCAGGGTTGCCAGGTCTTCGAGAGAAAAACAAGCCAAAACATTGCCAAAAGTAGCCAACTTGAGCAGAGGGTTTTTTTAGTAGCCAAACATTAGCCACCACGCAAAAACGTCTGGTATTATTTTTGATTGTTATGCGCAAAAAAGAGAGTGACATTGTTTTCGCCTGTCTTACTGCAATAACAACAATTAAAAAAAAAAAAAAGGTAGTAATATATTACAGCAAGTTGTATATAAAATATGAGTAAATATGAAATTCAGTAGCTCCGAAAGTTCACGTAGGGACTTATGGGCAGGTGGCAAGAGGTGAATAGAGCAATCTTCAGAGCTAACTTTTCTTTCTATTTTGTTTCAGTCGAGTAGCAGGCTCGACATCACCACCCTCCCGCTGCTGATCGCTAGGTGTAACTCTATTACGGCGCTTTTTTGTTTCCGCATGCTTTATGAGATTGGCTGAAGTGGCTGAAGCTATAACACGGTTTGGCTTTTCCGCACAGGGCGGAACAAACCGCGATCCACGGTTCTCAAACAACATCCCGCCAACTGCTATTTAGATTCTTCAAAACACTCAAAACATTCATGCAAAAGTGTCATGGCGTCACAAATTCAGGCTGGGGTTCAGCGTTCAAAAGTAGCCAAGTAGCCAACCTCAATTTTCAGTAGCCATGGACCTCAAAAAGTAGTCAGTTTTGGTGCAAAGTAGCCAAGCCTGGCAACCCTGAGTCATAAACAGA
The DNA here is from genome assembly GCA_037355805.1 of Ixodes ricinus. Classification (NCBI taxonomy): domain Eukaryota; kingdom Metazoa; phylum Arthropoda; class Arachnida; order Ixodida; family Ixodidae; genus Ixodes; species Ixodes ricinus. The sequence continues at coordinate 30,528 of JAZHYW010054290.1, read as the reverse complement.
ATACACCCTTTTGGATTGTTTACTCAAATGATAATCTCGGTGAGCAATTCACTTTTTAGGTGAGGGTCTTTTTTAAGTCATGATTGACTGTGTAGGGACATCGATGGGAGGAAGTACCTAGAGCGCTGCTTTTTTTTAATGAAATTACTGTGGTCTAGGGGGACAGGGAACTGCTGTCTTATTTTAATTGGTGACACCATTGAACAGGACACATCACTTTACATGCCTGTAATCGTTGCAATCGTGGTTGTGGAGCACAAGCAATAGCCAGGTGAAATATTCATACAGCTGCTATGTATCCAATTATTTTACAGTGTTTGAGGTACCTTCTAGGCTACTGGGGAGTGTGGCTAAATTCCACTGTACCTTAAAGGGACACTCACACCCCCCAAAAAAAATTTTTATTTTTTGCCAGGCGCTTTATTATGGTGTCGGAGGACTACCCAATTAATATTTTGCAACAGAGTAGCGTATTTTTTTAATAAAGCCAAAAGACGCAACTGCTCGAAACCGAAACCCACGCACGGAGGTCGGAGGAGTGGAGAGGAGAGAGTGGCGGAAGTCACGTAACTACACCCGACCGTGCGCTTTTTTTTTTTTTCTTTTCTTTTTCCCTCTTTGCGTAGCAGACGACGTGCGGCATAGCGGGAACTGTTTGCCGTGTGATTCTTTTGCAGTTATGTTTGTTCCGCTCGCTGTTCTGTACTCCAAGATGAGTTGTTTTGCACATTGAGGAGTTGGAGATGAGTAGTGAGGGCCCGTGGTTAATTTCCATGATCGGCTCCGAAAAGAATACACCCAAGATGTTGCGTGAAGAGCTGGCTCACATGTCCTGCGTCCGAAAAAAAGTGGCATTGTGCGACAGAGTTTTCGAAAGATCAACGGGATGGGGACCAGTGGCTGGCTGCAATTCCTGTAGAACATTTACGGGCACCTCGGAAAGCGGACGCTACCTGACTTATATGCTCCTTGCATTTTCTGGAAAGTGATTATATTGAGTTCGCAGGTGTCAAAAAGGAAATCCCATCCCATTTAATTCAGCGACGTTTCGTCCACAACATTTGTTTGTTATTTTTTGTTTGTTTCTTCAGTGATAATTGTAAAAAAAAAAAGAGAAGTAAACATCGGAAAATGTTAATAAAAGAGAAACGCCATCGCTGGAGATAGAACCCGGACCTGCCGCGTGTGAAGCGGACGTCTTTCCCACTGAGCTACTGGGGTACCTTGTTAAAGGGGGATCTCTTTTATTAGTAATAATTCAGCCGGTAAACTGTAAGTTGGAAAGTTTGCTGCCGATTTTCCTCCAGCAAAAGCACTCCCGGGTCGAAGTCTGGAAGCACCACACATTGCCGACATTCGCACTTAGTAAAGAAATCGTACGCGTGCATATCCAACTCGAAGTAGACACGTCACGCTTGAAGTTTGCGCGAGCGATGTCTTCAGCCACGAGAAGGGAGCAACGGCTCGGCGACGTCTTCGTGCAAATCGGCTTGGTGGTCGGGCGTGTCGTACGGGATGAATACCAATTCTTTTGATCAGTTCCAAATCTCTGTTTTAAAGGCAGACAGAATTCGCCGGTACCGCGAATGACAGTTCTGTAGTAGGGGTCCCACGCCCGTCATCCGCTGCCATCGTCGTCCCCGCGAGTCCCACGATGCGCGAAACGATGCACGCGCAGAATGCTTCCAGTTCTCTGTGGAACGTTTTTTTCAATCAACGTATTTGCAGCTTTTTAGAAGCCACAAAAAATGGGTTTCATATTTTTTTCTATTTTTAATATTGAGTGTGTGCCTTCAGTGACCAACGACTTTCATTAAATTTGGTGGTCGCATCGATACCTTAGAAAACGGTCCGTGACCACGGAAAAGAGAGTGAGCGAGACTCAAACCGGCCAGTTCTTGATCGGCGGTTTTCGGGCGAAAAGAAACTGAATTTCGAGTCGCAAATTGTGATCTGGGCAGTAGGGCTCTCACATGTCATGTACAACTAAAAACCTCGGCAAGCATAAACACCCTGTCAGTGTCCCTTTAAGCAAATAGGCCCTGGAGATTGTTTTGCCTGGAAGTACTACTGATTTACCGTATACAGGTCGTTCCACATTTAGGGATATATAAAAAAAGAAAAAGAAGATTAAAGGGTAACTGCAAAAGAAAAAAAAGTGTTTTTTAAACAGCCTAATTGGAACAAGCATTTCACAAAACAAATCTTCCGCGAGAAAGAAAATTTTTACAGCAATATTTATTGTGTGAGACTGATTTTAGTTTGCGGCAATTTCGTCTGTTTTAAATCGCGCGCCACGAAGTTGTGATTATGTGACGTCAATCGCAATAGGTTCTCATTGGCTAAGAGTTTGATTGACAGCTTAGATCTTGGTTGTTAAATCTTTGTTATATGTTGCAATTTCCTTTTGAATGACATATTTTTACGATTAAAGAATAACCCATGTGATGAGAGTTATTATTCTTTACAAAAGGTTTACAAGACGGGCACTTCCGTTTCGATTCATACCAAAACAAACAAAATCTTCGCCATTCTTTCATGGCCGCCGAAGTCTCTGCTCCCGCCCGTCTCGCCTGCCTCGACTAATCGTTTCGCCGAAGTGATCAGTGTTTCGTGCTAACCAAGGTGCCATGAGTGAGACTTCTTGAAGTGATGTAGTGTGTGTTTAGCAGCTGTCGCAGGTATTAGTGATAGGAAGCGACGCGAGGTTTTGGCTTTCAGAGCGCGGTTCTTTCGTTCTCCTTTTTGTTTGTTTAGCGTGCTTTTTTTTTTCTTTTTGCTTGCTGGCGCGTGCAAATGCCGACTTTTCGGAGATGTCAGGTGAGTGATCCCGACAGCGAGCCTTCCAGCAGCCATGTCGCCCCGAAAGGAATGCCATTTGGCTGGAGGAAATCGGGCGTTCGCGTAGCGACAAACGTGTCCAGTTACGTTCTCGTCATATCGCTCCAAAGGCCGTCAAGATTCGCACCGGGTGCACCTAACGTCCGCGACTAGACACACAAAATAAAAGCACTATGTTCACTATGTAAAAAATGGTCTCAGTCCATGCATGTGTGGGCAGGTACGAAATCTTGGCCAAATTCATACACACCGCACTATGAGCGCAACACGTCGCTGTGGAAACGCAGCCCAACAACACGAAGCATAAAAACGGCAGATTTGGGACAACAATTCGGAGTTCTGTGTTCAAATAAAACGACGTAAATTTGTTGAAAACGCCCGCAGCTTTTTACTCGCGGTATGCGTCGGGAATCTTCCACATTTTAAAACGAAACGAAGGAAGATTTACTTTTAAGAACGCTCGCTGCGTCCTCCCGCGCCAGTTTGACTGGATCAGCTGACGACGACGGGACTGAACCCCACAACAACCAATTTGCGCTTTCTGGGTGTCTACTTCCAAGCACCGCACCACACACACCACGAACGTTTCAGTTCTTTGTCGCATCGCCGTGTTGCACCAAACAGAACGAGATCACCGAAGTCAACGCAGCGCTGTCGTGAACGTTGGCTTGTGGTTGCGCACTCACGGACCCTGTGACTCCCTTCGCTCTCCAAGCACACACGACGATTACGAATGATACTTTCCGTCTTCCGGGAACATCACAGGGGCACTTCTCCGGTCTCATCTTCGCTATGTGCTCGCAAACCGCGCAGCTTCTCGTTGCAGCTCTATTCTCGTGTACCATCAAACCAAAATAATACCGGCGCCATGTTTAATGTGCGTAGTTCGTTGCCAGATCTCACCGGAAGTCAAGACGCTCAGCTCAGCAGCCAAGTCAACAAAAAAGAGCAAATCCAAGAGTGAGGGACGAAGCGTAGTTCCTCCGCGGGGTCGAAAGAGCGGGAATTTCAAACGTGGAGAGGTTCTGACTCCGACTAAATTACGTTCTGTGACGTAAATATTGCTAAAAAATATTTTTTTCGTGGAACATTTGTTTTGTGACATGCTTGTTCCAATTGGGCTGTTTAAAAAAACACTTTTTTTCTTTGCGGTTACCCTTTAAGAACTGCTTTCTAATTTAATCTTACATGTAGGAAGTTGACCAAGTATGAGACTTTCTGACTTTCTTTTCTTACTATTACACAGCTTCTAGGGGAGCTGCTGCTGGATAGGCACAACTTTAGCATCATGACGCGCTACATCAGCAACCCAGAGAACCTGAAGCTGATGATGAACATGCTCAAGGAGAAGAGTCGCAACATCCAGTTTGAAGCCTTCCACGTGTTCAAGGTGGGTCTTTGCTGGCGCATTTTCAACTCCCCGTTCCTTGTCTTGCTTCAAACCTTTGGTATGTTTCCACCAGGTATTCAGAGACCCCAAATCGCAATCATGAAATATTGAGCTTGCAAAAACTGGGAGATACATTTGCTCACTTTCCACAGTACCTGAAAATAAATGCTAGTAAGGCTCAGAAAAATGTCTCTTTAGTGATTGTTGCACCGAGTTTACCAACTAAAACGGCATGGGATATTTCTCCCAATGGGAAATTTTGTAGGAAAATTCTGAACTAGTGAAATGTCTGGGCACACATTCTAGCAGCCTTAATATATTTCATTTAATCAGTTCTAGCTATTAGACTGACCCCTTCAATATGCAGCCTCTCTAGTAGACAATGCCATTTCCCACTTTTTATGCACGAGTGATGGCGTGCAAGGCCGCAGAAGGAAACCATCAAGATATGGGCCACGAGGTTGAAATGGACCAGTACAATTGACAGTTGGTGCCTCTGGCTGAGTTACATATTACGTGTGAGAAGTTCTCGTAGCTTGGGTCAGCTCCTTGCCCGTTACCCTTGGTAGACCTTTGCAAAGCTTGCAGGGCCGTCCGCGGTGCTGCAAGGAACGTCGAGAACGGCCCGTACAGAACCAGCTGTAGCAGACAACGTAAAATAAGGGGCTGAGGGAAGGCGAGCAACTACACTATCTTCTCTCTCTCTCTTGCTGCTCTCTTTTGTGTCACATGGTTAACGCTGCAACGGCAAGGTAAAGCGTACCAGACGTTCCTGTAATCCCTTACCCCCCTTTGGGATTTTTGTAAAGGGTCTACAAGCCGTTCCGGCAACATGCAGTGCTCCCGCCGTCTTCTTGACGTATTATGGCAGTCTGATGTACGGCGTGTGAATGAGTCCCATGAACAAAAACTGTTCACGTTTGTGTAGCACTTTGCGATTTTAGAACACGAAGAAGGCAGGACGATAGCAAAACGGGGCCCCCGTCGGCTTTGTCACGCGTTCGCTCTGTTATCTTTGTGTTCCGAAACTCATAGTGGTTAGAAGGGATTGCGGAGCATACGGTCGGCCCGAGCGTACGTCGAAAGATCCCCACATTTTTCTGCGCCCTACGATGCAATGTGGGGTAGCCGGGAGGCCTCATGGGATTCTCCGAATCTGCGTGTGACAGACCGTCGTGTCCTGTGCTGCTGCAGGTTTTTGTGGCCAACCCCAACAAGCCCAAGCCAATCCTGGACATCCTGCTGCGAAACAAGGACAAGCTGGTGGAGTTCCTGACCAAGTTCCACACAGACCGGTCGGACGACGAGCAGTTCAATGACGAGAAGGCCTACCTCATCAAGCAGATCCGCGAGCTCAAGGCCATCGACGGAGACGGGCTCGCGGCCCCGGCCTCGGGCGGAGGGGGCAATGCCCAGAGCCCCCTGGCGGCTGCCCCCTCACCACGACGGCAATGCAGCACTGAAGGCGGCACGAGCGGCCGAGCAGAAGAAAGAGATAGAGGGACGCGGAGTGCCGCCCGGAGGATTGAAAGACCATTCCACGAGGAAGGAGAGGCCGGGCGCCGTCGCTCGCCAACGCAGCAGCTCGCCCTCCCCCCGGCGCCGCTCGTTTCCCCCCATCGTCGCATGCGCCACGTCGCCGTAGCCTAGGCGCTTGTTTTTGCGGCGCATTCGGTTCATTCTCCCGCCCGCCACGCCTGCCCTCTCGGCCGCCGGCGCTCACCTGGGAGAGGAGGAAGGAACTGTGGTGGCGTCGTTTCTCTCGCCGGAGTCTGGCACTCGGGAGAGACCGTTCTGTCGTCGCCGCCGCGTCGTCTTTTCTAGGGATGGTGGGAATCGATTTAGGGAGAGAGAGAAAAAAAAAGGAGTCGGGGGAGGGCAGATTGGGGCAGCCGCCACGGCTCGCTGCGCTCTTTCCGCTTTTCCCTCCCGCTTTTTTTTTTCTTCTAAGGGAAAAGAGGGCAGTCTGTTCTCTCTACAGGGTGACTACACTATTACCTTCTCTCCCTCTCTCGAAGGTGTGCGGGAAAGATTAGCCATTTATTTTTCGTTTCTCCGTCTGCGGAGGGTGTTGTTCTTGGTCCCAAAGCATGCTTAGCGGTTTCTGTTTTTAAACTTTTATAAACTGTAAAAAAAAAAAACTTTTTTTTTCTTTTTTGTGTTCCTTTATTTTTTTTTTTCTTCTAGAAAGAGCTTTAGGTGTTGTTAATTAGCGGGAGGATTTTGACACTTTTCCGTCGCTGGCGTTACGGCTCGAGGGCATTGATTTCCGTAACCGATAGCAAGCGCAGACACTTGTACACTAGCCGCTAAAGTCTTTTTTTTTTTTTATCTTGGACGTAAGTGTAATTTTTCTAACGTTTGCATTCCACCTTCCCCACCCCGTCCTTTTCGTTTTTTAAAACGTGTTTGCAATGAGAGCACGGGAAACAGATCAGCGCAACAAGGGGCTCGCGTCCGCCCGTGCCTCCTTCATCGCCATCGGGTGGCATTGGTTTCCGTGCGGTTTCTTAGGCTACAAGCTGGCGCGTATGTGTGGGCGTGAATGTGTAGGCCTCAAAACTGACCGACTGGACTTGCTGCCTCCGTGTACCGCAAGACACATGAAGAAAAGTGCAATGGAAGTCCTGCAGCTCTCGGTTCCGCATTTTCCTTAGATGCATGGACGTTGCTTTCTGGGATAGACGAGCTGCCACTGTTTCATTGTTTTTCTTTTAGAGAGTGTCACTTTAAGTTGGTGTGGAACGAAGGCAATGGGTGAAGCGAATGCACCGTGCAGTCCCGTCCAGACGTAACGACGTCCGATCCAGGAATCCTTTTCGCTGAGCCTTCTAGCCGCTTTTTTTCAGCATTCGGTGACTCGCTGCGAACAAGTCGTAAAAGACTACACGTCTTTCGTTAATTTTGCAGATCGGAAGCAGGGGCGCAAGTTCGTCTGCTTCTTTTGTAGGGGCTGTGGTGACATCAGAACGACGAGCTCTGATTGGCTCGGATTGAAACATAGTGGGTAAAGCAAGCTGCCGTGAGATCTACCCACTATCCTTCAATCTCAGCCAATCAAAGCTCGGCATTCTGACATCACCACAACCCCTGCAAAACAAGCAGACAAACTTGCACTCCGCATTACGGAAAATTTATCGCCTACGGTAATAAACCTGTGGTTTGCGAAGCAGCTTTACCTTGGTTGCTAAGTACTTCAAAAATGTTATGGTGTTTAAATCGTGGATAGCACGGAGGGCAAGTAGGAGCAGGCAGGACGAGTCTTACAACGAGCTATAGTCGGCGATGGAATGAGAATCGCAGGGCATGTTTCTCGAACACTCTGCCTCCTGCGTGCTCCCTATGCCTTTCGAAGTGCTTTGGTTGGAAGCTTGCGCTGGAGGGGGAACAACTGAAGCTCCTCCCTAACGTTTTCACCTTGTCGGTGACAATAGGTGCCCTGCTAGGGTAGCAAATCTGTGGCACTTCTGCTTGCAGAGACGAGAAAAGCACTCCACAGCATCCAGTTGTATCTTTGCAGTACCGCTTCAGGACAAACTGCATTGCAAACGTTACGTTTGCATGAATATGGTCGGTCAACAAAGTGTAAACAGCCTTCATACTATCTACAAGCAGAGTTGGCCGACCATCCGCCCAGTGGAACCAGGTGGTGCGATTCTGGATCACTCGTCTGAACAACGTGCATGCAGTATGGTGTTGCTGCTCTACCCAGGACGGTGCCGTTAGGTTTGGGCGGGACTGAACCTTGCGGTTTTCCGAGTTGGGTTTGGAACTACTTTTATGCTTCCTCTAGATTGCTTGATATTCCTCCCATGTTTCTTCCTTGTTTTTTCCTGCACATATACGCATTTCTTTTAAATTACGCTTTCCTTGATCTTCCCACGAGGCGAGACTAGTGAGCGACAGTGTTGCTCTGGTTTCAGTCTCTGTCGTGCCTATGCATTTGTAGTCGTACCGTTTGAACCCGTAGTCCACCCCCAAAACTGGACTGATGCAGTGCCCCTACTAACTAAAAGACCCATTTTTCCTCTTTTTTTTGTAATTTGACTTTTTGTTTAGAGACATCCACCTTTGCAGCTGGATAGGGTGCAGGTTTTTTCTTTTGAAATGCAAAACACAAAGTTTACTACTGTTTTCGTTACAATGGATCGACCTCTAAATTTAAATGAGTGAACTGACGTGTATAGCCTTAGAAAGTTCCAATGCATCAATTTTGTGTTCAGGCTGCTTGTAATTTCTGAACCTTGGTTTGTGTTCATTTGTTCCAGATCAATGACAGGATGATTAACTTTGTCCAAGCACTAGCATGGTGTGGCATTTTGTCTGGATGAGCACCAAAATATGGTATATAAGAATTGGCACTGGAAGCTTAAGTTGGCAGATGCTTGCTCCCCCCCCCCCCTTTTTTTTTTTTTTTAACCCTTCTGTTTCGATTTTAGGCAGTTGTAATCCATGGCTACACTTATAGGTAAAACCACGAATCGTTTGATAGATCGAAAGCCCCCTCCTTTATGAAGACTGTCCTGTTAAAAAGAAGCTCGTTTGTCGCTGGACATCGACCGACAATTGGTTCTTGACTTGTTGTTTTTTTCCCCTAGGAGGCACTCTGGCATCTATTTTTGTTCACGGAAAAGGACAAGATATAAATGATGTGGCGGTGCAGATTTTAAAACAAGTAATATTTATATTGCTCATAGTTCCGTTCCTAAAATAAAAAGAAACTTAAGCAAACAAATCAGTGGAGGTCTATACTTCTTTGCTCGTCTAATTCAAACGCATTTTTCTGTGCTTCGCGAACTATTTGCTTATCACTTGAAGGAGACTCAAGCTGTAAGGTGATGCTCCAGCATGTTCATCTTTTAGTGCGCAGCTCTTAGGCGCCCGTTTGCGGCTTGAGTGGCGTCAACGTAACCGTAAGGTCGTGACCCCCAATACTGTTCCCTCCTCCTCCAGAGCTGCGCTCTAATTCGGCGTTACAGGGAGTTGTAAACGGCTTTCACTTTTTTAATTGGACAAAAAAAATTATTCTATTAAGCCTGGTCAACCAAGTTATGCCCTGTTGCTGCATTGCACTTTGATGTTGAGATCGGAGCGCAAATTCGTCTGCTGCTTTTGCAGGGGTTGTGGTAACGTCAAAATGCCGAGCTCTGATTGAAGGATAGTGGTTAGACAACGCAGCTTGCTTTGAGGTCTACCCACTATCCTTCAATAGGAGCTCGGCGTTCCGGCAACGCCTGCAAAAGTAGCAGACAACCTTGCATTCCGCATAGGAGCATCTTCAGTTATTAGGCCATGAATGGTAAGTTTATGGAACTAAATTGCCGCGACGCCGAATCAAGAGTAACTATAGTGCGGTGTCGTTACCGTTCGGTCACCTTACTACTGGTCGGCATACGGTAAACCCAAACAGTGTCAATGCCAGTCCCTTGGGTGAAATCTGGCTTCAACGACGGCAAGGGAAATCTGCAAGCGACCACCCAAGCGTCAGAACTGAGTTCGTCCGCCAACTTCTGCTCGAGAGCAGGCATCATCTCCTGGACTCCGAAGACAACCACGTTGTCGAAACCGGACAACTCGAATTTCCACAAGTCCATCCGCAGAAAAGAAGTTTTCGGCGACTTGGTGGCGACCGCTCGGATCTTCGAGTAAGCGACCAGCCAAGGGTTCAGTTCCACGCCCACCGCGGGCACAAACCCGAGCTTGGCAGCCTCGAAGACAATCCTACCGTCCCCACTGCCGAGGTCGACTAGTCCGGAACGCTTCGTTCGTCTCCCAAGAGCGGACATCACGTTACGGAGTTGCGCGTCCGTCGCCGGTACGTACGGCAGGCAGATCCGTCGAAACGCCGGTGACAGGAACGGTAGGGTGACTGCGATGATGCCGAAGGCTCCGATTCCCGAAGCTGCCAGGGCGATCTTGCCGAGCAGAGGACTTCGCTGCTTCGTCGGAGGAGAAGTTTCGAGCGAAGCTTTGAGTTCGTCCATGATGCTTTGCTTCTCGTCCTAGCTATACCAGATCCTTGGGTAAACCAACTGTGTATTTCATGTTCCAGGGGACAGCTAAATCACAACAATCGCACAATAAGGCGTAACGAAAAATGGCAAATTTATAGCAAATTGCAGCGGCAACAGCGGCAGCGTGACCGTTCAGTGGGCGCTGCCATCTTGGATTTGTGAATGGATCATGGATGGACGACGAAGCCACTGCACTGTTGGTGGATAGATGAAAAAACATTATAAATACGGCTCGTTTTTACTGCTTTTACCACTTTTTCCAGACTTTCCAGCGGTTTTTACACATTTTTGTTAAGTTGTATTCAACTTTTATGTACTTTCTGCTGTTTTTCTTTTTTTTTTCGCTTTGCACAGCGATTTTTGTTGTGCCTGCTCTGCCACTAGGATTCTCATGGAGATCAGTGAGTACGCGGTTCATTTCAATCAACTTTACTGGGCGATTGTTCAAACGATGTGCGTACAAAATAAATAAAGCACCCTTTGAGAAATAAAACGGCGAAAGTAGGAAACGTATTGTGACAAATGTTCAAGAACTAAATTTTTTTACGGACACTATTTGCCCAGCGGAGAGGCAGTTTTTCACCTTTGACCCTCGTCACCATACATACAAAGCCCAAACAGAAAGTCACCGCAGCGGTTGTTCTGCACTGGCTAAATTGCTCATCTACAGCGAGTGACTCGTCGCAACTTTAAATGGCTGACCAACTACACGCTGTATAAATATCCCCACAACCCGATTTTTTTTCACCGCATAGATATAGATAGACTGGCAGACAACAGCGCTGCTGTCTGTCAGTCTTATTTTACTCTGTCCGTGTCGCTGCGATATATGTACTTTTAAGAAATATTCGCCATTCACTAGAGGCTCAACTGGTACATACTGTCGCACAATTCTAATAATCGCCTTCTGCGCGCTGCCATATCTGCCTTCTGGGCTGTGGAACGAATCCTGAGCATGCGCAGCGGCTCTTCTCTGTGGAATGTCAGAAGCAGCGCATTCGTCCACAGCCCAGTGATTCGGCATTTTTCGCGTGGATGAAGACGGACGGCGCCAAAGGGAGGCGAGGGGTGGCGGGCGCCTCCCCTAAAATTTGTCCTGCCACCTCAAAAATATGGCAGCCTTTACACCCCCCCCCCTCACCCTAATTTTCGCGCGCAGACCCGCATACGCTACATGGCTCGTCATTTTCCTAATTTCCTCGTCCCATGGAAAAAGCATTGGCTTGAAGGATAGCCAGCCTAAAGAGGCCTCATAGCGGACGTTTTCAACTTTTTCGTGCCGTCCACTTTATTTTCTTTACGTACCCCGTGAAGAACGATGCATGAATATCGGTATGGCTTCCCGAAGCTAAGGAGCGTCGTCCACCACTCAATTCCTGTGTCGCCAACCAAAAAATACTTCCTGAAAGTAGCTTCACCCAAGTGATTAATCGGAGAGACTTGGAATCCCATCTGCACTACGCCGTCGCTTCGTACCTGCCAGACAAAGGAACCCAAGGGCGCTGTTCATGTTCTGACCGAGGAAATCTCCCAAACTCCTGAGACGCTAGGGCCGGCTGGCGAGTTCCCAAGGGGCGGCTTTGGTGTGTCTAGGTCATCCTGCTTATTTCAAGTCTCTATGGGGTCCTTGAAGGAACTTTGGTGACGGCGACTGTGTGTGCTCGGGAAAGGGTATCGGTCGGAGCCTGGCGGTTCGAGAACTGCCATGCTCCCATTATTAGTGACCCTGGGGCACGGAGTCCCTTCGAGGGACTATCCCAGGAGGTTGGAGGAAGCTGAAAGTGTTTGTGTATTTGGGGGGGGGGGGAGTAAAACAGTGGAAGTGCTGTATTTTGACAGAGGGCTATCGTAACTGGAAGAAAGCTCTTCAAAAGGAAGGCGGACTACGACGCCACTCCAACAGTGCGGCACGCAAGATGTCCCAAACATCATGGGCTTTCTTCAAGCAGATGAAGAAAAGTGGCGCGGCTAAATCAGTCGCCGTGTACCTCTGCCAGGCGTATTCAGCAAAGAAGGGAGGATCGTCACTACATCTACATGATCGCTGACGTGCTCCGGTTTTCCGCCGTGCAGGGGACTGTCTAAAGAGCAGATGATGAGTCACCACAAGCGTGAGCGAGCTTATTTAGTATTGCGGAATGTAAACATGCCTGAATAGTTTGCACGTGAAATGCTACATTAACTATAGGTTGTAAAATAAGGAAATAAACTGAGTTGATTTCTATTAAAAACTCCCGAAGCGCCAAGTCATCGTCCCTGAATATTTGTTCTTTTAGTCGGATCGAAAGCCCATGCCTCCCCAAAAATGCCGTGCGCCTCCCCACTGCCCCCTCACTATGAAAAGCCTGGCGCCGTCCCTGGATGAAGAGCGCCGAAAATGTGTATAACATACTTCGGTTTAATACGTTCGCCTCCCCTTCTTTTTCACAATGTCTAGTTCCTCGTAGATGGCTTCTTCCTCTGGTTCTTGCTTCAGGTTCAGCGAACTTCTTTTCTTCTTTAGTGGGTAGCCTGTAGAATCCGTGGGTGGAACTGCAACATCGTCGTAGACAGGGTTCTCGGTCCCAGGGAAATCCGTCGGCAGGTCCGGCAGACGCCTCCCGGTCGGTGGTTTGGGAGGAACAGACACGTCATCGTAGGTCTCGTCTTCGGACGTGCCTGGTGGCTTTCCGGAAGATGCGTTGGGTGCAAGAGCCACGTCATCGTAGATGTTGTCCTTCGACGGACTTGATGGCGAAACTGAGCGCTGCAGCTGTGGCGCTTCGGGCGGTAGCCGTTCACAGAAGGGTTTTCTCTCTGGGGCCTTCCGACATGGCTGCATGAGGTTACAATACTGGTTTTCGTTCGTGTCTGTCGCTTTCACAGCACATCTTTTGGGCTACGGGAGACCGGGAGCTCAACACGAAGGAAGGTAAGCTATTTCAAGAACGGCGAATTTATTTGTTTATTGTAACAGCTCAACATTTCATAATTTTGTTGCACAACCCTAACCACCGTCTGCTTCAACCGTAGCTGGCATTTCAGGATTGCGGGAAACATCCCCGCCGCTGGTCCAAACGAATGTCAAGCAAGTTCTGCTGATTTGGCGGAAAGGGTGTTGAGAAAGCTTACAATTACTGCAGCGTTGCTCGAGCGCCGTATTTCGGCATTCTCATTTGTCGGAGTAGTACTAAAGCAACCAACGTCACAAAGAAAGCATTGAACATGTGTGAGCTCACCCAGAAACAGCAGAAGCCAACATCTCTGTCCACGAAGTTATCCCTATAGACAAACAAAATAAATTTTCAAAAGCAAGGTTGATATGAAATGCGAAAGCTCGTTAAAACAGCTGTGCACGCTGTACAAGTTTGCTGCATTGCTGTGATTCCTTTTATCTTGTCTTTTTTAGTTTGACAGCTTCCTATTTCGCGGATTTTGATTGGAGTGGTAATAAAATATTAAGGTGGGCTAGTTGGTTTGAAATGAGGGTTTGAAATGAGGGCTAGGGAACTTAATATTCACTAACGTAGATACCGATAGACATACCAGAAGCCAAGGTGCGTCACCAAAATTTGGGTCCACATTGTCCTTTGCGGACACGGGTAGCAGTTCCTTATCTGTTCCTCCGAACATGACTACCACGATTTCGTTATCTTCCTTTTCTACACTAACCATATCAGCGGGTGAACAGGCTTCAGGTGAACAGTGTTTGTGGTCAGTTAGGAGCACGTAAAGTAAACGTAAAGCTGCCCAGTTTTCGTTGTCTTTTCGACCCGTCTCTGCAGAGCTCACGCGCTGGAGACTGGCCTGGAGACTGTCGGTCGGTCACCGCAACAATCTATTCGTGATGAAGGACGAAAGCATATATTACTTTTTTGGTAGGAGTAGCATCGACGTCTTTAGTCCGAGGCACAAAAGCCTAAAAATCAGGCCGCGTACCTTCAATGTTTGTGGGGTTCTCTTCCGATTTTCCAGTCTCCTGTCTCCGGATGAACCTGACACAGCAATGCGTATAGCTCTCGGCAAAAAGGGTTCATTGCACTCACATATTCTGCTTGGGTGTCTCGGGATCGGGAAGGGATGATCAAGGAATCCTTGGGGAGGTGCGCCTCCATCGCTGCAGCTGCTGTCGATAGTCCCAACGGAGCTCGTCATAGGAACGTCGCCGTCGAGGGTCGGACGGATCCGGGGCGAAACAGATCATGTCATGGGGCCGTGTCCCGTCGTCGTGGTCGCTACCACCGCGCATGTCCGTCGTCGCTCGTTCATTTCGCGAAAGCCTTCTCACAATGCCCCGAGGGTCGGGCCCGGGGTGAAGTCCTGATCAGGACTTAAAGTCTCCTCCACTCTAGAGGGGGGGGGGGGGGCTCTTAGCTCGAACACAGGTAGAGGCCCTCGGAAAAAGGGGGGGGGGGTTCTATCTGTGCATCTTCGATAATTAAACCGACACTTCTACAGCTTCTTTCTACAGCTATGTATTCTTTCAATTTATCCAGGACTTGTCATCTCTGTTGCCCAGGCAGAGGACTAAGACAGAGGGAAGTTAGGTAAAACGGGGGGACCTAACTATTTCGGCGGCAAAGGGTCTGAGACCCCCTGCCGCCGAATTTTGAGGGGGTCCCGGACCCCCTGAGACCCTTCAGACTTTAAGCACTGGTCCTGATCACGTAACCGGGCCGTCGCCCGACGTCGTGGTCGCCCGTTCCTTTCGCGAGAGACTCTTCCCAGTTCCCAATGCCTGGTGCCCGTCCTCCCTCGAGGATTCCGAGCCAAAGGTCCAACGAGTCAAAAGATCCAACGCGTAAAAAGATCCATTATTGGACCTCCTGACTCGTTGGACCTTTTGACTCGTTGAACCTCTTGAGTCGCCGTGGATCTTTTGACTCGTTGGACATACATTGGATCTCTTGACTCGTTGGACATACATTGGATCTCTTGACTCGTGTTTGGCGATTCCGAGTCAAGAGGTCCAACGAGTCAAGAGGTCCAATATTGGACCTCTTGACCCGTTGGACCTCCTGACGCGTTGGACCTTTTGACTCGCCGTGGATCTCTTGACTCGTTGGACCTCTTGACGCGTTGGACCTCTTGACCCATATTGGATCTCTTGACTCGTGCCTCGATGTGTCAAGAGGTCCAACGCGTCAAGAGGTCCAATATTGGATATCTTGACTCGTTTCATATCTTGGTGTGAAATATGTACAGGCAAGAAGTGTAAAATAAGTACAGGCAAAAAAAAAAAAAAACTACGAGGGCACCTAAGCTTTTTCTTATGATGTGAGAATGCGTGAGCACTAACTTTGCCCGAGTTGTGTTGCCGCAACGGATAGCGCACTAGTTTCACGATCAAGAGGGCCTAGGTTCAAAACCAGGCCCAGGTTCGAAACGAGGATGGTTTCGTGCTCATGTAACTCAGAGAGGTCACGTGACCAGATTTTTTTCTCGGTTTGGTCACATGATTAGATAGGTCACGTGACCAGAAAGATTATGTGACCAGAAATATCACGTGACCAGAGTTTTTTTGTGTTGGATTGTGTTGGACAAGTCACGGATTTTGACGACAGATTTTGCCGACGGCTTTTTCGCTGACTGAGCCAGGTAATGCTCACGCATTAAAAAAGCAGACAACAGAGATGCTAACAAAATAAGGCGGAGAAGAAAAATGCCGGAAAAAGAGAAAAAAGTTAAGCTGTGAAGACTTCCACACGACAGGGGGATCTCACGAACACGGCTTTGATACATCGTTTTCTGTCCGGTGATGTATTCAGTGTTCGTGCGTATGACCCGTGATTTGCTTGGTTTCTGAAGCGACAAATACGCGCGCGCTGGGCTGTGGGGATCGCATGCTGGGCACTGGATTTTTAAACACTGAAAATCATTGTTGTTATAAACTATCAAGCTTATAGCAACATTGGTTTGTTGGGGACCTGCAGCCCTGCAGGGCTGTGGGCCTTTGCTTTTCTACCCCTGACCACAAAGTCGTAAATCTGCATCTCCCGTGTTGCTCTCCCCCGCGAATATCGAACACGTCACCGGAAAGGTCTTAACATTCCACGATTTGAGATGCCTTTTTTGTTTAGGTAGTGACTACTTCGACATCCGGGTTCAAAATAATTGTAAAACTACTTTGAACACATCTTTCGTCACATACGAAAGATATGTCCATAGTTATTTGCTATTTCGACGTCTACCATCACACTAAAGCACTATTACGGCGTTTGACGTCAGGATAACTGAAGATAGTTTTTTTTTTAATTTCTGTGACATCATTTTTAAAAGTTGTAGTAATTGTTTAAATTTGTTCACGTCCCGTCAAATAGCTTCCTTTATATTTTGAAGTCCTTGGTCTTCGAAGAACTTGAAGAGACAGTTTGCCCTGGCGCAGCATGGCATGTAAAGTTAGTCATTTTTCCATTCGCCATGGCCTAGCACTGGACACACTAGATCTATCGGCTTCAGAGATCGACGTGCTTTCCGACACGAACAGTTCTTCAATCGATTTCAATCTCTATGACCCAATTTTCTAAAAATGATTGAGCAACTAACCCACCATCTTACAATTCCACCCGACTAACACATCGCGTAATTTCAACTAAAAATAAATGATATCGACAGACAAGTGTTAGGTAATTCGTGTCAAGAATGCTTAATCATGAAACGTTCCGTTTCATGGTTTATTTCACAGCATTCTCAGAAATAAAGAGCAGTAAAGGAGTTACATATCGCTAGCATAAGTTTTGTGGCTGCTCCGTGCTTTTGAGTAAGCCAACGGCCCAGATTAACCCGCTAGCTTGCAGCGGTCATAACGTTTCAAGGAGACAATGCTCGCATTCATTTGCGACACTCTATTTGACGCCAAGTGGCGTAATTTGGGCTCGTTTAAAGACGCCCTCCAATGATATTTGAGCTTCTTCCCATGTTGTGTTATTTACCTCTTTAGTGATTCGGTGAACTCAGTGAATAAAAACTAAAGCATAAAACAGTAGCGCATCATATTTTTAATAGAACATACGAGAACCCGGGACTGGACAAAGTTACCGAAGGAAGTATTTGCGATCACAAATACTGAGGTGCATGAAAGGGAAGGCTAAACGCGAGATGCTGAGGTACATTTGTATTTTATATCTCGGGAATTTAAGAGACACTTCCGTAGAAATGGCATAAATGTGTCCTAGAACAGAGAGACTGGAACACAGATACTAAGTTCTACAAGTCCAAAATATGTCGCCAGGCACTATTCATTATTTAACACTCAAATACATATACATTGTGGCAAATAGTATCTGTCTACTTGTCGCCAATAGCTATGTAGTAGTTGTATTGTCCAAAATCATTCAAATAGGTCAAACAGTCAGTAACCGTCACAAGCAGCCATTAATAGCAATATAATTATAAACAGAAGATAAAAATAAGGCTCGATGGACCTCTTGACGCGTTGGATCTCTTGACGCGTTGGACCTCTTGACGTCGTTGGACCTCTTGACACAAATTGGACCTTTTGACTCGTTGGACCTCTTGACGCGTTGGACCTCTTGACTCGAATTGGACCTTTTGACTCGTTGGACCTCTTGACTCGGCACCGTCATTGGACTCGTTGGACCTCTTGACCATAAGCGGTGTTGATTGGCGAGTCAAAAGATCCATTATTGGACCTTTCGACTCGTTGGAACTCTTGACTCCCTGTCCGATCAATGGGAAAAAGGGGGGGGGGTGGAGGGAAGCGGCTTCGAAGAAAGTTGGAACAAGAAGAGCAGGAAAATTAAGAAATGCAAAACAACGATGAATGACGGCTTTCGGGTAGAGAGGAAGGGCGTGACGGTCACTCCACTGCAACGGGGTGGGATCAAGCGACTAACACAGAGGCGGATGTTTGTTGGGGGGGGGGGGGGATCTCTAAAGTAGCATAAACAGGACTCCGGTTGCGCCCTTTGTTTTATCCGCCGCAGAACCACACTACGCCGACGGCCCCTATAGATATGTGCTGCTGCGCTGACTTATTGGCTCCAAGCCGTGCTTTGAAACCGCCACCGCGGACTTCAGTCTCGGTTGAAGCGATGGAGTGGTTCTCCATGTTCAGAGTACAAGTGTGCCTGCTAGGTGCGACCTACCTTATTGTATTTTGAACCCTCGTCCTTGATCAGTACCGAGCCTTCTACCACCTGGCAGGCCGGTAGTCGGTTTTATTTCGGGGGGAAGGGGGGGGGGGGTTCACCCATGTACGAAGAAATTTTGAAAAACTGAAACATGTACTTCTAGAAGCGCTGAATAATGTGATTGAGACAGGAAGCTGGGCCAGCAGGAATGAAAACTGCTATTGTGAAACCAAACTGTATAAGGGAGGGTTAACGAGAGACTTCAAAAAACTATCGGCCAATATCTATACTGTCGTGTATAGCACAATTATGAGAAAAAACACTTGTTAAAGGTAATGAGCGGGTTTTCTCAGAACGGTTTTGCTTTGGCTATCCGATCACCAGTACGGTTTCGTTTCTGAAAGGGGAACTCAATTCTTTGTTAGAAAAATTTTCCGATTGCTTCGCATGCAGGTTTCCGATAATACTATGTACACTTGTGCAGTGTTTCTGGATGTATCAAAAGCATTCGATAGCATAAATCACGAAATACTATGTTCTAAGCTATACAAACTCGGTTTTAGGGGTCCTTTCTTTTCGATTTTAGGGGTATCTTTCTGGACGGTCCCAAGTTGTAGCTTTAAAAAATCGCAAAAGTAATAAAAACCTTTCTGACTGCCGGGGTGCCGCAAGGGTCCGTTTTATCGCCTTTTTGTTGTTTAACCTTTATGTAAATGATCTTCCTAATGTTATAATCGGAGTGGCACAATATATCAATATGCAGACGACACAGTTTTGATGTCATGTGACGCAGATTACTACGTTGCCGTTCGGAAACTTCAGAAAGATCTTATTTCCACAATGGATTGGTTTTCTTCTAACTTAATCAAAGTGAATGCTTCAAAAACAAAACTTGTTTGTTTTAGGCACCCGCTCAAGCAGGTAGAACTATCGGATACTGTAGCGCTGCATACTTCCACCTGTAATTCTTGTAGTTGCGAACCTCTGCAGTATGTGAAAAACGGTAAAATACCTGGGAATTTATTTTGACAGTGACTTGTCGTGGTGTACTCATATGACATACTTATGCAAGACCGACAAGCAGTGTCCTGTTGTCTTTACAATGTCAAAATGTTCTTGCCTCTTTCTGTTAGAAAGATGATGGCACAAGCTCTGGCATACAGTTATTTACGTTACGGTATAACAATTTTTTCTGGTTGCTCCCTTTTTGGCGCGCCAGGGCAAATTCTTTATTAAAAGCGTATTTTGAAAAGTGTTGCGTTTGATAAGCTCAGATATCTTACTTCGATGCATGCGTATATTTCGTGAACTCTCAACCACCGTCTTTTGAGGGGCTTTTTAAGGAAACAGTCGTTCTCCGGCACTATGAGACCTTCACTTCGTTTTGATGTACCGCGAATTAGAACAAAATACGGCGAGCGTACTCGAATGTATTATGTACCGCATATTTTCACAACAACCTCCCGTGAATCATTGTTTTCTATAAAATCTAAAAATAAACTTAAAGAAGCACTCCGAAATCTAGATCAGTGATTTGACATTTTCCGACCTCTCCTTGTACATGTGCCAAGTAACGGTATGTGCCCTATATATATATATTGTGTATACATATGTGTGTACTCCTTTTGTCAGTATTTTTCTGAATGGTTTTTTTTGGGGTAAATAGACCTTTCTATGTTGAATTTTACACTGTGTTTTCGCCACCTGCCGAGCTTAGGTACAAGCCCCTGAGGCTTATACCGGCTCGTTATCTGTATTTTTTGCACTGTTGAAATGAAAAATAAAAGCTATGTTCTATGTTCTATGTTCTATGTTTCTTCAAATTGCCCTCCGAGAAGGGGGAAAGGGTCGACTTTGTTTATGCGCGGGGCGCCCCCCCCCCCCCTTCCTTCCCCCCTGCCCCCTTGGGTCCGCCCCCTGGACTAACAACGCAACAATAAAGAGGAAGATGGGAGAAGATAATCCAGTGGCCTTGGGAACAACAGGTTTTGGGATCCTGAATGGCTGGCTCTGTCACGGCGTTGTGCGCTTTCCATTTCAATCGGCTGGTGACCAACGCCATCTCTTCCGCAGGAATTCCCTTCGCTTGACTACCGCAGGAATCTACCGAGAGTTGTGCACGCTGTACGGTCGCGGGGACGCAGGTTGTTTCTTGAATTTAAAATCAACGAACAGTCGGTGACTTACGAGGCGCGTATGGACCAACACGCGGCGCTGACGTTTCGCCCCTGATGTACCGCAGGAAAGGCTACAAGCGCGAGCTCCTTGCTCAAGGGCGCCCTTGGCGACAGCAATGAGCCTTCAACTAGGCATGATATGGCGAGCAAATAGAGCGGGCCTCAGCGGGCCCGTGAAAATTGACGTCGCGGGCTGGGCCGTGACTCCTAAACATCGTCCCGCGCAAGTCTCTGTCGGTCTCTTCGAAGCAGCTAGCGTCTGATAACTTTACACGGACCGCCAAATTGCTTTGACGATCCCCGCGCCTGGCGACAGATCTTGCTTTCCCCTCAATAGACTTCAGCAATTGCAATCCTCATTCTATACGTGCTCGTGCGGTAAAACACAGCATTTCTGCCTGTCTGTTTTGTGTAGATGAAACCCGACGAAAAATAAGGACGGAGACGAGAGGTGGCTTTTATTGGAAGATATTTGAAACTTAGAACTTTAAGAGACTAATAGACTTCTTATTGAGGCTATTGTACTCGAAAATAACCAAGCTGAATTCCACAATCTTTGTAAGGCATCATTTCAAAAGTGTTCTCCGAACTGTTTATTCCGATAGTTGTTTCTTACAACTTGCTTGAATTTTTTTAAATATTTGTTTCCGTGATATGTGCCCTGATGCATGAATTAACCCTATAGCCATTATTCGGCAAATCTCCCTATCTCTATTTTAAGAATCTACTCTTGTTTGTTTCTAAATGTTCGTTTATTTTCCTTTACCCCCCCCCCCCCCCCCCCCAATGCAATACACTTCAGGAGAAGCGCCTTTGAGGTATTAATAAATGTAATGAAATGAAGAAATTCTACCTAAACGATGTTTTAAATTTTTAAATAAGATAAAATACTTATTGCTGATCCATTAGATATGCTTATGCAAAATGCTTATCCATTAGATAAACATTTATTGAATAAAAATGAAGCACATGAAACATACAGGGAGAATCTGAAGGCGGCCAGGCGCTAAGTCAACTTTTTGAACAAATTTCGGTGTAAATAAGTGCACAGGTATAATAAGGTGGTACCCTTGTTCAGTAAAAGTATAGAATTATGATTTGTTCACTTTGTAAAGGAGCTTAGAAACAAAAAAAATCTACATTTTCTATACTTCGATCGCGTGGAATCAACAAATATGATGTTCGGGTCACTGCCGTGTTTATTTTGGGAAACCGAAAAGGATATCTAAGTAAATTTTGCTTTTTTTCTATCACACCTTTTTGCATTCTTTAAAAACGCCACAATGGCCTAATATACCAATTGATGATTTCACACAAAAAGGCTCAGCGTGGATTCGTTAATAGACAAAGAAACAATCTTCAGTTTCCTTTTTGTTATTTACTTTTTTATTCTATGAATTCACCCTGCTGTACTTTATTTGCACTGCGATCGTGGGATCTTCTTTTTTCTAGCTTGCACTTGGGAACAGTTGTTCCGGGACCATTTCCTTCTACACCCGCTTTCGGTGCTACAGAACAGATTGTACTACGAATGTTTGCTGCTAAACTCTGTTTCACCTTGTGTTGTACCGCAGGAAAGGCTACAAGCGCGAGCTCCTTGCTCTAGGGGCACACCTCGGCGGCACAAGCTCTCGTGCACCAAGGGCAGCTGTCAACGCTATGAGCTCGCGCTTCTAGCCTTCGCTGCGGTACAACATAAGGTGAAACGGAGTATAGCCATAATCACAAATGCCCAACACTCTGATGATGATTGCGAGTGTTGTGAGCAGGCCGAATTCCGGAAAGGTTCCAACCCGTCACGCAGAAATGTATTTTTCCCCCTCACCCTACCAACCTTCCACGTGAAGTAAAAACAACAACAAAAGAGCTCTTTTCTTTTTGGGGGGGGGGGGGGGGTTAATTCTCCTTCTTTCTGTCTGCCTTGTATTTTATTCCGCATAAATCAGTGTTCTTTCTTTTTAGCGATATTCTTTTCATATTTACCTGTTTTAGCGATGCGACCCTTTTTGGAGGGACGAACTCTCATGCGCGCAAATCGATTCACTCAGAAAACGAAACTGAAACCGAAATCTGTCTTCGGTTTCGGATTGTGCACCAGCTCCATCCAAAGGAACGACGTCCTCATCGCCTCATTCTCATCGCGAAAACCATCAATGTTTCGCTTTTAGCAATGGCCGATGTTTTTAATGGTAGGTTGATCCCTTTTTGCCTAGCTCTGTAGATACGCCCTGTTTCCAATTATTCGAAACGTTTTGTGCTATCAATTCTGTTCTGAAGTCATTTTCGGGCTCATTGGGCCACCTTTTATTGCATGACCTCGGTGAACGGAATCCTTCTGAGTCGCTATTATGAGGCGCTCAGCTGTGTAGTTAAAAGCTATGTGTCATCGCACAAACACTGACTTCATTTGAGCTATTCGTTTCACAGATAACCTTTCATTAACGCGCAGACAACTTCGAGCCGAGGAAACCGATTAGCTGCGAATCTTGAGTGATCGGCCTTCGAGCTGTGACATCACCGTCAGCTCTTTGTTTACATTTTTTGACATGTCATTGTTGCTATGCTCGATAGTCACAGCTGGCGTCCTCGTAAAAAAGAAGAAAAAAAAAGTCTGAGTTTGTATGGAAAATGCTCTATTGCACGAATAACCCGTGATGCGCTTTGTATGACTTTTCGTATCAACTACCCTTGACACCGTTTCAAAGTTCGTTACCTCGATAGTAACATGCCAGAAAGCTGAGGCACAAAAACGGATGTGATTTGTACTTCTGTTTAAAGGGCATCTCTTCCCACTAAGCGGACAGACGACAGACCTTGTTGGCAAACATGTCAAATGTGCATTTGTTAGCGACATTTTACTTTGAGCATCACCAACTAAACAGGATGTTTTTTTTTAATTTTTTTTTATTTATTCTTTTTTGAATGGGGTATTGAGGTCAGCTGATTGGGGAGTCTTCAAAAATCTGTGTTTGTTATATTGCCTAGCGAATGTCCATGTTTGTCGCGCTGGTAAGGATTCCTTTCGCTCTCTTGCTACTACTGGGAATAGAGGAAGAATTGCCAAGTGAATTGGGTGCAGCAGGATGCATTTCTTATTACATTCCACAGACACACGCTCAAAGCCAGGCCCAAGGCAAAAATTCATGTCGTAAGGCGGCTGCGACGGCAGCTTGACGGGGGCAACGGGGGGAAAGAAACGCTGAGAGGCCTTCCTAATGAAAGCATTGCTGAGACACCACACTTTATTTCAAGAAATGTGGCACTCTTATGTAAACGTGAGTCTTCGTTATGTTTGCTTTAATCCCTGCACTTTCGGAGGCACTAGCACGCAGACGAGCTTTGTTCCTCTACAACCCCATGGCATGGCACTAGTAACAGCACAAATAAGAAGCTTGTAGGGTGTCTTTGCAGGCATAACCTGTTCCACCTTATGTTTCTTATGTGCAGGCATAACCTCTTCCACCTTATTTTCCTTATGCGAGCTTTGATTACGCAGTAATTAGTACAATCGGCCAGTACCGATACCACACAACTGAGCTCGCTTCTCTCAATATGCAGTATACCGCAAGCATGTCGGACTACAGTAGTATGAACCAATGGCGTGGGAAAACACTGTTCCAATTCCCGATAACATTCCATACACCCTGTACTATCTTAATCACAGCTAATAGAAGCACGTGGCATCAGGTACTATCGAAGCGCTCTAACGTTCTAGGCGCAATTGCAGCGAAGGGTACTATCGAAGGGCTCTAACGTTCTAGGGCGCAATTGCAGCGAAGTGAATGCAATACAGTAGCGTGCCAAGCCGTTATAATGCCTTCATAGTATCCGATGCTACATGTTCCCTTGTTCTCGCTAACCCGTGATTAAGATAGTACCTTGTTGTCGCATTGGCCTATGATATTTGATGAGTGGAGATTTGTATAACTGGGTGCTTACAGGCAGCATACAACAATGCTTGAATGTTATCGCGTGGATATGGTGTTAGAATGAATATGGTTGCCTTGAAAGTTGGTTTACACTGCAGCCTGCCTAACATACGAGGTTGGAGCAGTAGAGTATGATGACTTCAAACCTTCCGAAGCCCCTGTCTACATCCTGGGAACGAAGTACAGCACATTGCATGGTGAGCCAATGCCACCGCCTCTTCTTTGGCGTTTCTCGTCATTCTTGTCGTTTATTTGCCGAGCAGAGACTTCAGCGGCTTCTCGACCTTTCAGAGCTGGATGATCTCAGGTCCGATGTGACCTCAAAGATATGGCTGACCTACCGGAAGAATTTCTCCGCCATTGGTAAGCTTTGCCGACATGCTGCGAAGTACCGAAAGCGACGGCACGCCCCAAAATAAGCTCCCACCCCTCAATTTTGTAACATTTGAAAAATTTACAAAGGACATGTCTTTACATATAGTTGACCAAAGGAGCACACATCTCCCAGTTTTACATGATTATCTCCAAATTTCTGAGTGGGTGCTTGCTCGGGATTTATGTAACCTGATATTTTGGTATGTGCATGCGTAATGTGCCCTCTGGACCTTGACAAAAGTACCAGTACAATCCTCTAAAGGCTGGAGTAGTTCCTGCCAATGTATGTAGCTTTGCAAGAAGGTCATGTATTGACGTTAAACATGACTGTACTAAAATTCTGGATGTAGATTGGTATTGCTACGTCAGACATTTTGAAACACAGATTCGTTGCAGCTCACATGAAGTGCAAGTTCAATCTAGTTTACAGGGCTTGCAAGCTATACTTTATAAAGACATATTAGTTTCAAAGTTGTGAACATGATTGAGCAGCATACTGAAGTATTGAGTCCCCCAAAAATCAAGAAACATAAATTTTTAAAAGCAAAACAGTAGAATTGTCTGTTTGTCTCTCTAATAAACCTAAATCATTATTTTTTTTTCATATTCAACAGGCGGATGACGATTGCGGTAGAAAAATCGCTTTTCGAAATTTGTTTCCAAAATACGGGCATAGTCCTTGCGTCAACATGGCTAAAGCACTAATAACAATTTTTTGTAAAAAAAAGAAAAGGAAAACAAAACAAAATTTTATTCTTTGAGAAAATAGGTTCTTGCACGATGTCAAACGTGGCATCATCCAGGAAAGCGGCGCAGACCGCGTATCTGCGCGCCGCTCATCAGTATGGTTCTTGAGTGCCTTCTCATACTGGCAGCGTTCAGCCCGTCCCCAAAAAGTGGTTCCTCAGCTTCCACTCCTGCTGATGACACAAAGTCTTCAGCGGCTGTGGCCCTCTGCAACTCCTAGAGGTGGCACGTAAGCGGAGGCAGATGCGGCAAATGCCCGCTCCGCCGCTCTGCAGCTGGACGGTCCTCTGAAGCTTTAGCAGGCAGTAGTTGGGATCGCCAAAGGTGACAGCGTATTAATTGCCGCTGATACTTTTGCGAAACTTCTCCCAAACTAAGCCGCTAATGCACGCGTATCCGACAATACTTGCTGCCTCTTGCGTACGCGATTCATACTTCAATAAGTGCCGATGCGTGGCATGGGATGCCCGGCGGCCCAGTCAGTGCCACGCTGAAAATGCACCGTTGGTGCGGGAAAAGCCAGAAAGGTTTTTAGTGCTCCACTTGTTTCTCAGCGTTCAGGGTGGCACGGGACCCACGAGCGACGGGAGGAAGGTGGCCGGTTGCTACGGCGCTGATGGTACTTGCACAGGCGCTGGTGAGGAGACACCGAGTAGGTGTCGGCTTGTTGATCTCTGCCTGGTGTAACTTTGCTGCAGAAGCTGGCAGATGTGTCATTCCTTTCTAATGTGCAAGCCTGTGTGACTGTGCGAACCTTAACAGATTTTCATCTGAGATGTATGACTTGTCTAAGGCATCACGTGGAGCTATACGTTTATTAATAATGTTAGCCTACTTACAGTTTCTGTTAAATATGTAGTCGGTAAAGAAGCCCTGGCATTACCAAGCTAAAGGTTGTAATAATAAACCAAAAAAATCCCATTTTTGTTTTTGTTTCCTTTTAGCGCAGGGGACAGTTTTTTTTACCCCATAACTTTTATTAAATGTTATCTCTATCACTTTCCTAACACCTACAAAATCAGACATTCTAGTTTGTGTGTCAGTTGAGTTTACATAGGGGCCCATTGTTTTATCTCCCGCGCGTTGCATTTTTTTTTTGGTGAGTTTTGTACGACTTGAAGGCACAAACAGTGGCATTGTTGAATGGCCGTTCGACCATGAGAATACGCCTGTGACTTAGCACTGAAAGTTACTACAGCTGAGTTGTGATGAAAGCTACGATGTTTCTTAGTGCTCCTTATAGCGATGGGAGCTAGACGAAGAACAGCATTCATTTGTACATTTTATGATAATGTAGACAGCAAGAACTGCAACCTTCTCCATCCACCAAATAGGGTAGTCACAAAATGTTCACCAGATATATCCTTTGGAGTAACCTTTAAGCAAAGACAGAAAGCTTATTGTAGGTATGTTCCTACGCGACATTGCCAGTTGCGCTTACAAGTCCACTTTTCGGAAGAATGTATGAGATCACCTGCCAGGTACACGTACGACCACCGTTGTAGTACAGGTTTTGTCAGGTAAAGCCTTTAAAAAGTCGTTGAAAAGACGCAATCCCTGCTCGATTCCAGGTCTTACTGTTAGTAATGGTTGCTTATAGCATTGGTAGCTTTTCCGTAAGGAGAGTATGCCACTGCATTGTCATATCCTGCACCAGTTTGGTGGCTACAATGATTTGTTGTATAAGGGTCAAATGGTGAATGTGGTAATTTCATTCATACCCAGTGAATTATTCAAATAAATGTATGTTTGAATGCCTTTGCCACTACATCCAGTTTTTGGGACATGGCCAATGGGAATTTTGCAGCCAGTTTCATTGAAGGTCCTCCTCCATCTGTCTCACTTGACAGAGGGCTGTCAACTTAAAATGTAACCGGTAAAAAAATGATCTCTCTTCTCCCCACTAGAATGGTTGCACTTTTTCTCTCAACGTATTCTAATTTGATAAACTGCTTAGCATTGAGTATCCACATTATTCTGAAGGATCAGATGTATGCTTCCTGAAAGGTCTGTGTGGTTGGCTTATAAAGGCCTGCACTTTTCTTAATTGCTCCTGGCATGGATGGAAAGTCTTGAAGGGTAAGATTTGGGAGAGTGGTGTCACCCAAATGTGGCCTACGTCCTAGTGAGTGCCCAAAATTTATGAGATCATCTCACTAAGCCACTGTGTATGTTGATGTCATAATCTTAGTTCACAGGAGTGGGCAAATGGGTGCACGGAGAGGGTTTACTGTATCAGGCTCTCCATACGCAGGAAAGCCTGAAGCAGGTTGCTGCATGGCAGAAAGACGAAAGTCTCGATGCACGCAGCAGCAATGCCGTAGTCAAACTAACTGGTGAGATCGGCTCCACAGGCGTGCCTTTTTTCCTTATTAAACATCATACATTGTTGCACGCTTCTTTTCTTGAAGATAAATTGCCAATTTACGGTTCTTTTGTATTTTTTTAATGCTTAGGGAGATTAAATTACGATACATAGAAAGATGTTTAGTAAATCATTTTGAAATGAAATGAATCAAACAGGTGGTTATTGTTTGTTGAAGCGATGCGCCATGAGAATGCAGTTGATGACTTCATGTAGTTGAACCGTATAGATACCAATATGGAAGCAATAATTTATGGACCGAGCGACGTAGATTTACTTTAGTGATCTAATAAAATTAGATATTAATGATAAATCAATGGTGCGCCTGCTGGCGCTGGTAATGTAAAGTACTATCCACTTGAAATAATAAATATGCTATGCTTGAGAAAAAGAATCGAGTCATTATAACCCTCATGACTTCATAGTGACATATAAATCTGACTGCAGTCAATCTCGCTCTACTGTACAATATTTTCCTGCCTTGAAATTAACATAACGTACAGTGGAGTTTCATTCATAAGTAAGTGATACACCAGCATCATCAGCGGTAATTAAAGTTTTTGCCATGTCATTTCTGCTTTATTGTCGTTGGTATCGTGCTTTTGTAACTGTAATAGTGCTGCGGGTAGTCTTGAATCTTGTATGTTGTAGTGAGAATGCCCTTCGTCTTGTATATACTGAAACCAAAACATTTTGTAAATGCAGGTGAATTTCTTCTGTACAATATAAAGAAATAATAACCAAAATTTTATCGTTTATTGATTTTGTGATTTTTTATTCTCGTCATATTGGAGGCTTTTCATGAGTTGATGGAAAGCAGTGGTATTGGAGACTCAAGATATACAGTGTTATCATGGTTACCTGGAATCAGTAAACCGCCATTTACCTGAATATTTTTCTTTTTTTTTGATTTATATTGTTACATTATTTTGTGATGTTGTAATCATGTTCTGGTGTTTTCGAATGTAATTTTATAATACTGAAGGTGTTTATTGTGAGAATAAACAACCTATAAGGGGATTTCTACAGAGCGAAATATCATCTTATTTATTTTCACCAAATTGTTCAAAACAAACATCTAAATAGGGACCTTCATTAATAATGGCTGCCCAGTAGAAGCTTTGTTGCTTCGTATTCTTATTGCCTCATTTTCGTTTCAGGGATGAGCATCAGACGCCGGTGGTTCGCAGTCTTTACCCGCTTACGTGGTGCATTTAAGTCGACCGTGACTGACTAATTGTTCTTTATCCATTTGTCGTACGGAGGAGATTCGATACCTAATTGGGACATGACGAGCTTCATGTCATTTTAAAGATATAATAGTTAATATTAATAGCTACTTTTTAATTTTGTTAAAGTAGTAAGTTCGAGAAAGAGCCAACGCATTTAATAGCTCTTTTTTCCATCTTTAAGAATTCTTTTGAATGGAATGTCTTACCAAAAAGCGTAGCATTGCTCATACTCCCGCTACTAGTTAGTGTGTAGCAGTATGGTGTGTGTCACAGGCGTAGAGGGGTAGTAGCTAGCCCAGGAGGGACGGACGGGAGAGAGGCAATGATACAGGGGAGAAAGGGAAAATTAGAAGGCTAGAGAGATGGTGTTTCCTCTCCCCTAGCCTTAGTGCTTACCTCTTTTCTCTCCTCTCATGCTGTTTTGCCGCACTACGCAACTAGTGACATATAGTATAGATATTCACTCTAATAATAATAATATACACCGCAATAATATCTATGGTTTGAGAGCTCTGAGAGCCAATATAGGCTCACAGCCGCATTCACGAAGAAGGAGATGAGGCAGGTAAGGCTGCAAGAGGGGATCAGAGGATTATGCATATGAGGATGGCAGTCTGACCAGGTTACAATGACTTGAGGCAGATCAGCAGCTAACCAGGGTTCTGTCACAGCTCCACCATGTACGAGTAATAGCTGGTTTCATTTGTATGGGTGGTGCTGTTGCTCACTGGACGTAAGCATCAGGCTCCAAGGGAATAGGGGCCTAGCCAAAGTAAAAGCTGAAAGTAGAGTCTGTAGGGTCGCATTGAGTGCTCACATATTAGCTGTTTAAAAGTATGATGAATGAAGAATTTCTTTATTTACTCAAATGGAGTTTGCTGGTTCTTAGTGGCTTGTTTTTCTTTGTTTTTCTTATTGTTGTTTGTATATTTGAATCTATTAGTTTCACTGAGTATACCCTTCAGTATGCGAAAAGTTCTCATATTGGAAATGTAAATATGAGTGAGCACTTTTATGTTAGAATTAAATGGCATTGACCTCTCCTGATGTAATTATGTATGCCTCCAAGAAGGACCTTTAAGGCTGGAATGAATGAGGGTATGAATTATGGGAAATAACCACCACAGCAGGGGCTCTCAAATATTTTGATCTCGGCTGAACGCCTTGCTGTCTTGATTATGGCGTTTAGGAACCCGCCCCAACCTTGGTAATAAAGGTAAAGGAGAAGCTCAGTCTTGAAGAATAATGACATTTTAGTATTGGATGTAGTTAAGGTATGAATGGTGGCCTAGATTGAAAAGGCTCCTTTTGGTGGTTATGTTCGGATTTGGGAGTTTAAATCGAAACTAAGGGGTATGTCAGTTAGTACATGTAACTGAACAAGTA
>JAZHYW010054289.1:0-30477 GCA_037355805.1 Ixodes ricinus | reverse complement strand
AGTGGCTGCTCCCACCCAATATCTTCCCTGCTACAGAACCTGCTACAAAAGGTCAAATGCCGCTTCCATCACTGGGCATGCGCAGGTCGTGGGGTCTCACTCGGGAAACTTAAGCAATTCCCCAATGGTGGGAAAGTAGGCCGATTGGTTGCGGCCTCTCGGCCACTGGGAAACGCCCGTCTCATGACGCGTCGGGGAATCGCAGGTCCACGAAACGGGGATGGGCCAACCAGTGATATTTAGTGGGAACGCAGCAAGTGGGAATCGTATGACGAACGAATGAACGGGTTTTAGTTTGTGCTAGAGCTCGAGAGCTCACGCTCCGTAATTGAGCCTCGTCAAAAGACCCGTTATCGAAATTTAATCCTACGAGCCAGCCAACCCCCGAGCTAACACCCGAGCACCTCCTTCCCACCTCGCACTAGAGAGTAAGCTTTGCAGCTCTGTTTCACCTATGTATCTTTATTCGCTACGAAAGTGTGAATCATTTATATAAGACTAATTCCTTCTTACCTAGTTAGTCGACGTGCCGAAGGGAACCAACTTGGCCTCCGACGCATGTATCACCCAGCTTCCCACAGCGAAGTTCGTCAGCCGATCCGGACCGCTCTCGGACGACGCAAGGTGTGAACCATGGACCCCGTACTACGGAGCTCGATTTTTCTGAAGAGCTACGCGTTAATTCATATCAAGCGCAGCTCTTCATTTTATACCATTTATTCATCTGAAAAAAAAAAAAAACTGTCTGGAAACGCGCTGGCGAAGGAAACATAGGAACCCTGCCGTTACGGCGATACGAAAGTGAGAGCGCAATTACATTGGTCAGGTGACATTTTAAACAGACAGCAAGGTCCTTTTAAAGTTCACATTATTTGTTCCAATAGATATTTAACTCGGGTTCAGTTTGTACATAGGAATACTTAAATAGAAAACATCCATCCTGAAGAATCTTTTTTTGGAGAACGTCACATCGGCCAGGACAGCGTTGCAAGCCAGAAGTTGTTTCTCCAAACTTGCTAGCTTTATTACAACATAAATTACGTATCACTGGTACAACACACGACCATAACATTAAGGACAAAGGCTACGTGCCTTGTACTATCAAAGTCTTTGACACACTATTTTTCGCGTAGCGTAAGAATGCCTTGCCAGAGCCGTGTCACAGCCCGTAGCCTTCCACTGCGGTTCATCACAAGATGAGACGAAGTGTAAACGTAAAAAGAAAATGAGGCGGGTTACGGACAAAGGATGCCCCCGCGCACGATCGAGCTCACCTCGGGCCCTTTAAACAATTCGACCTCCTTCCCTGACCCCTAAAACTGATTCTACTCTACCCTCCATGGCTAGTAGCCGCGAGAACAGGGAATCCGGGGTATCATTGTCGCCAAACAATGAACCCGGAGCCCGCCATCCGCGACCGGCGCATAGAAGGAAGCGCGCGGCGTGTCATCGGGAAGATGGAAGAACGCCCTCGCCGCCCCTCCAATCTTCCTATCAAAATAGTGAAGGAAACCCTTCGATGGTCAGCATATCACTAGGTCGTAGATGAACTGTGGTATTAAGTAAAATATCTAAATGTTTAACTTCTACTGTGACTTCAGCGGTGTTAAACCAGCCTTGAAATTAGCGCCTCAAAATCTACACAATCGCACTTAATTTCGGCGGAGGTATTAAAGGGGCACGGACAAGTCCCTTATTATTATTATTATTATTATTATTATTATTATTTTATTATCTGAAACGACTGAAAACGATGCGTGGATATTACTCTCAAATTTCGAAAAATGTGAGCGCAGTATTTGTGAAGTAAACAAACTTTTCCAAAAGCCGAATGTGAAGTTGCCGCGCGGTCCGTGCCAGCGCAGTGACGTCAAAGACTGAATCGTCCTGCAACTCGAGTTTCTCTCGCACCTCTGTCCCGGCCCGAAGTGTCATGTTTGCCCGCGTCCCGCAATCGACCGCTCGCCTCCGTGTGCGGCTTATCGCTGTGAGCAGACGACGCTTCACTTTCCAGTTTGAAGTTCTTTTAGGGCCCTTTTAGCGATCTCAAATTCTTTGAAATGGTGTGAGGTCGGTTCTGCGTGAAAGGCTGCCCAGCGAAGTCACAAGCGAAACTACGGTACGCAGACACCAAACCAGGTTGTTTTGACCGTTTGACGATTTCCGCTTCGAAGTCTGAGAGGTCGTCGGGAACCCAAAAAAGAGAACTTTGTTCGATACCCTGACTCGCCGATCATCCTCAGGGCTACATGTGCCGAGCGCCGCCGCGGCGTCGCAAAGTTTTCCGAGGGAGGATAAAAAGCCAGCAGGCGACATATCACTCCGGGCTCCGATTTTCGATATTTCAAAATGCCTTGGGCCATAGTTTGTTCGCACATGCGTTAAAAAAAAAATGTTTTACGAATGCCGTTCCTAAATATTATAAAATTTCGTTTACAAAGCTTCTATATTTAAAATTTTTGACCGCACAAATAAAAACAAGTAAGGAGGTGAGAAAAGGGATAGAAAAACGCTAAAGATAAAAAAGCGCGCGCGCGCATAGAAAATTTTTTTTTCGTTGTGGTATTTTTTTTGTGTGTCTATGACTACAACTTGCATCGTTTTAGACAATAACAAAAACGATCTTTGCGGTGTCACTGGCCCTTTAATCTGTACACTTTAGGTACTTCCAACGACCCGGGACACTCGATCGCACGCAGCGGAAAGGCCTCAAATTTAAATTGAGAAGAGTTAGCCTTTTTTTTTTCCGTCACCCACTAAGCTAAGGTAGACGATTTTGAAGCATCAACTTCAAATCCTCTAGCTTAAAGAAAATCAACAAACGTATCTAAGAGATACCGAAGGCCACGGGGCAACCTGGCGACCAGAAAAGATCGTCGGCAAGGGCCCACGATGCACCCACCGAGCCTAACACCTAAGTTCTCGACGACCCCTGCTAGAAACTGGTGTAAAACGGCAATAAAAAGCAGTGGCGATGGTGCATTTCCCTGTCTTACTCCCCTCCCCAATCGAAACTACCCAATACTCAATTCTTACCCTTGCGTATAATAAAGTTAAGATTTTTTTAAAACAACGAATCAAGTATTTTTTTAGTAGTACCAAATGTTGCCATAACGTGCATTTACATGGTCAGAAATGTATATAACGTTTGGGCATATTCGGTTACGTTATAGAACCATTTGAAGAATAACGAAAGAGAAACGTTTTTCTTGTGACATTGCCTCAACGTTGCCGAATGTTGTGTAACTCTACATTACATAGACAAATGTCCCAGAAACGTTGAATAAAGAATATTTGAGCCACGCCTTGAAATAGCCTTCTGCATGGTAACATTTTCGCCACAATATTGTATCAATGTTTGGCGACAATGTTGGCCTAATGTGACGAAACGTGATACATCGTCACTTTACACAGGAATTGGTCAAGGATTGGCACAAAGTACCATTTAAAAACAGGGAAATAACAGAACTTAGTATGATTCAATGTTGATCCTTGCGAAAACATTTTTATTTTTATAGAAACAGCGAGAAGGCTCTAATGTTTATTGTGACTAGCATATTTAAAACGTGTGCTAATTTATTCTAAAGAGACTGAAGAAAACTATATACTACAAAAATATGTTCAAAAGGTTCATAATAAAATTGAATTTGAATTGAAACGGGTATTTCGCCATACCTTGCCATCATGCACCGGGAATATCAAACGTTTCGCATTAAAATAATATGAAGAACGCACAGTGTGAAGAGACAGTGTGCATTATTGATATAACTCCATAAACTTCGTCAGATTCGGCTCACTGTGTCTACAATGCATGCCAAACGTGGGAAAGACCGCGGACGTCAAAGTAATGGCGGATCCTCTCGGAGTATTTCGGACATTTTTGCACCACTAATAAGGAAAGTTATCCCCAGTCATCATGTTCATACGCGTTGCTTCCACTCGTCGCGACTGTTGATGAATCTGCACCGCGCCGCCAACCCGTACCCATATCGCCCAAACGGAACCCATATATAGCACCACTTCATCGCTTGTCGCTCGAAGCCATGTTTGTCATCTCTTTTCGGCTGTGACACGGATACGGGATCGGCCAAAAATCAGACTCCTCCAAAAGCTCGTCCCGCTTCGAAGGTCAGACGTCATAGCGATGACGAGCGGCCATTGGCAGCGGCCACGTTTCTCCTTCAGGTGCTTTACAGGCCTCGGTGAGGTTTCAGCAAAGCATCGCTCCAGAAGCGAGGAGCGAGCGCGACCTCTTTCGGAGTCGTGCCACTTTTTCGGTCGCGTTCACACGGCGCACCCGTTTGCCGAAACCCAGTTTTGCGACACAAGATTCGCCTACAAGATGCATCATGGGAATGTGGAGCGTAAGTTTGTCTGCCTCCTGCACAGGGGTTGCGATGATGTCGGAACGCCAAGCTCTTATTGGCTGATCGAAAAGAAAAACATAGTGGGAGGTCTATTCATTATCATTTCAATCAAAGCCAATCAGAGCTCGGCGTCGTTCTGCCGACACCGCAACTGCTACGCAAGAAGCAGACGACTTGCTCCACACATAGACCTCTAGCCAGTTAGTCACAACCAGTGGTCACGACCCACGATCTCTCAATCGCCATGACGCCATCTTTTCTTCGAGGCCCGCGCCGATTCGGCTCCTTGTTCGAAGCGCGCCAGTTTTGCTGAGCGAGTTTGGGATGAATGAAACCCATGATGCTTTATGCATGTTACCGTAGATGTAGTGCATAAATTTGAACGTTTTATTTCTTTTAAGTTATATCCTTCAGCGAGCGCACACTCGGTACCCCATGAAAGACTTTGCTGGCACGAGCTGCCGCTACCCTCCGTTCATTCGAGACCACAAAATCGCGGCTTGCAAACGCTCTTCCGCAAAACGACCGCTCGCGCTACGCACATCTGGAAGCTTGGAGCGCGGGCAGCTCGAACTTGTAGCTTTGGCGGCAGTCTCAGCAAAGTCCTAGCACATACGAAATAGACGAAAGATTCCTCACACTGCGCGACATAGTTAGCATGGGCCCGACATCTGCACTTTTTTTTAATATTTGACTCGAGTTTTTGAGACGGGTGGGTGCTTGTCCATTTATTTATTGGTAGTGTTTATTCTCCCGGCAGCCGGGAGAATAACTTTCCCGAAATTCTACAGGCAGTCGCATTCCATTGGCTGTCTGAAATCCTGTGACGACTCCCGGTAGAATACTGAATTTCTTATTTTCTCGGCACTTGATGGAAACATGTTTCATGGGCAACTTTTCGTGGATACACGTTTCACGAACACACGTTTCATCGACACTCGTTACGCGAATTGCTCGCAGTAGGGACATTTCGTCGCGTGTGCATAACTGGGGCACGCGTTAACCTACCAGGCTCACCCGTTCACGCCACTCCGCGGCGAGTCAGCGGGGGCTCATTACAAAAATGTTAACCCACCTGGCCCACCCATACACGCCACTTCGCGGCGACAGTCTGGGGCGGCTTATTACAGAAAAAAAAAGCTAATCTCAGCTGACGATGAAGCTATTCGTCGATGAAACACTGCCTGTTGATGAAACGTCGTTTGATAAACTGATTTCCACCACCAATGGGAGGCGACTGCCGGTAGAAATATCGGGAAAATTATTTATCCGGCTGCCGGCAGAGTAGGCACCACATATTCCTTTTAACCTAATAACCCCTGGAGAAAGGGAACAAAGGGGACAAAGGACAAACATAAATCTCCAAATTGTTTGTTCGCAGGTCTCGGGTTTTCATTCTTCATTTACCCATACCGTTTAGTGTTTAATGACAAATTTTACCGCCTGAGTTGGGACCGCACATTAATTATTGAATATTATTAATATTGCCGCGTGCATGATAGAGAAGATACGCTTCTGCGTTCATCTAGAAAATTCGTGTATACTCTTACCCTGAGCGTAAAAGAGGAGGAGGCCAGATGACCTTGCCTATAGTCAGCCTCGCCCTAGCTTTTTCCCGAACATTCTAGGGCGAATATTCCAGATGACGACGATAATAGATAAAGAGCCGAGCGCCTTATTGCCTATTTATTTGCTGACTCTCTCGCGATAGCCAGCTGTTACGCCGACGCATCGTCGCTTGTTGCTCCCGCCGTCAACGCTCGCTGCGGCTTTCTCGACGTGTTCTTCTTTATCGTTTCTGGCACAAGTTCGCCCCCTTAAGTCTTTAGTCCACAACGTTTTCTCGCCTCATCGTCTGTCATTCTTGACGATATAAAGAAGTGCTTGGCGTCACTTCTATACATTTAGTTTTTTTGCCACCATGTACAAGGCCCCTTCAAGAAGTTGCGTTCAAATATGTTCGAGTGACCCGGGGTGACAATTTTTTGCAGTTTGCCCATTGTTCAATTTCAGTTGATCTGTATGCTGGCTGAATGCGGGTGAGGATCGAGTGATAATTAGGTTGAAAAACACTCGTTGTTCGTTTTCTCCAATTTCCTCTTTAACACTGGAGATTCATAACTGGCAAATTGATTTGAAAGATCAGCAACAACACGATGAATTGATTGGAGGAGAAAAAAACAATTTCAAGGCAAGTTCCCAGCCTTTTCTTTTTTCATATCGACCAGTGTCCGAAATCATAGCCCCCAGCGACAAAAATGGGAAATAATCTCGAACGCAGGTTCTTGTGAAGAAAAGGGCTGCGCACAAAACGATATTTTTTTTCTTTTTGCATTACTCATGGCGTCGGTGTTGTTCTTGGAGCTTCGTGACTATACATTTCTGAAGTTCTTACACTACGATATATGCAAACATTTTTAAAAGGTAGTGACTATTTCGACGTCCACTTTCAAAAGAATTTTTGATATCATTTTGACGCACGTGTCGCCATTTCCTAGAAACGTGAAAATATTTTTCAAAATGTTTTGACGTTACCTTATAGAATATATTTAAAGGGCAACTCCGCTTCATTTTTGATATTTAGAAAACTATGCAGCCCTCTTCAGTCTTATATAGGAAGACCCCATGTCAAATATTACGATCTAATTCCGTCTGTATATTTAATAAAGTGGCCAGCAAACTTTCAAATGAACCAAGTCGCCGATATCTGCCAACTCTAGCGTGCGACGTGAAACGCAATCGTCAGCGCAGTCAATGCGACGGTGTTGGAGCGGCCAACGGTGAACCACTACGTCAGAGGCATGACTACGTCATTCTCGCGTTTTGTTTGTTTTTACTTCACGGAGCGAAATTGAACGATGACGTCATGAGTTTCTCCTCCCGGTGTTGGCTCTACGGCGTCCACGTGATCACCGTAACGCGGATGCGCTAGTTTGCGCTGCCCTGCACGTTTATCGCATGTCCGGTTTCTCCGCACCCCCTTCTCCTCTTTCGTGTTCTCCCCTTCCCCCTCCCCGGGCCATCACAGTCCACGTCATGCGAAGCGACCTGCCCGCGTCGCGTGTCCTGTACCTCGCCCCCACGAACGTCACAAGACCACGTGGTTCGACGTGACGTGGCCATGACTCTGACGACACGAGACAATTGTTGCCTGCCGCAACCGAGGTTTCGGTTTCGGTATACCACATTTCGCGAATCCGAAGACGTAGAGCTGTTTAGTACTGCTTTGTGAAATGGAATCACATGTAAGCCTACATTTTTTGGAATTGAGCGGAGTTGCCCTTTAAAAAAATATTATTTTGACGTCTAGAGTTTGGAACTTTCCAGCTTCCAAGTCCGAACTGAAGAGTGACAGGAAGTGGTGGTTAAAATTATATATCATCTTGCTTGCAGGCAGATTCGCGGTTCGACACACATTTCCTAAAAACAAATGTCATGCAGTCGGCTGCTCTTTTTATGACCTTTTAAGTGATGCAGAATGAATAAAAAAAAACTTATGAAACGTACATTAGTTATTAGGCCGCACGTAGCGTTTGTTTGGTTGTGCCCAACATTACAGAATGTGGCACGGTTGCTTTTCATGATTTATTTTGCGTCTTTATATAGACAAAAGAAGCCGAATCTCGTGTCAATTTTTACTTTGATTGGAAAATGCCTGCATTCGTTCAACCGCACCAGAACTTCGTTTCCTTCGCACCAGTCAAGAAACAACAAGGAGACAACGTTTGCATTCACAACTTTTTATTTAACATCTCGATCGTTTCATAGTTAATCCGCTCTCTATACACGAATTGAAAAGAACATCCAAACTAAACAACGAAGTCACAAAACCCGGTTAAAAAAAGACAGGAGGGAGCCAAATGTGCTTACATGCTCGCGTGATATGGAGGCACAAGAAGCGTGGCATATTTGTGTGTGACGTAGTGAACACACTTCCATTTGTTACGTGCAGGCAAGGCAGAGGGATATCCAGCTTGCCTAAGTTGCCTTTAAAGTAGATCAAAATTTTAACTGAGACCACGTGCCGAAATGAACTACGAGAGCTCAGAACATTGCCGCCGGGCGTGTCACGTCTGCAAGTATGAACTGCCGAGCCAGTTCCACGCACGCGCTAATTAAGACATTTCCACTGCCATCTATACTTCGTTTCACCTTCCGTCCAGACGCAGCCGATGC
Organism: Ixodes ricinus; assembly: GCA_037355805.1. Taxonomy (NCBI): domain Eukaryota; kingdom Metazoa; phylum Arthropoda; class Arachnida; order Ixodida; family Ixodidae; genus Ixodes; species Ixodes ricinus. Next base: position 21,934 of record JAZHYW010054289.1, on the reverse strand, counting down.
TACGAAATTATATGACGAATCAGACAGCGTCAAAAGTGCACCATCATGGTGTTCGTAATGTTTCTGTCTCTGTTTTTCATCGCTGAACCAATCATAAACAGAACAAGCCTAGTGATTTGCACTTTTGACGCTGCTTGATTGGTCCCGTTCCCTCGTAGCATCCGCTGCGTCTGGACGGAAGGTGAAACGAAGTATAGGGCCGAAACTTCTGCGGCGTAAATCCCGCGGGGGTCAGTGGGTTCCGGTTCCCCCCCCCCCCCCTTGTCAGTATCGAAGGGTAGGAGAAGAAGCACAACACAGACGCGGGAAAAGCAAGGAGGGATTGAGCCTATCCTCTTCGTCGAAGAACGGCTTCATCCAGTTGTCCACTGAACTTTCTCATAATAAGAATTACAGAGAAGATAAAGACATCAGTGGAGGATTCAGATTTCGGGAGGGTGTTCGGAAGCCTGACCCCTTCTGAATTCGGCATGTGAAATTATTCATGGCCGGGAAACGGGGGGAGGGGGGGATTATCAAGCATGTAACACGCTGACCCCCCCCCCCCCCCTGAAAATACCTGCGTTCCTCCCTGAAAGGCACTGGCACAAATAGACCATTTGCTGTCTTACCCAAGCATCAAGGAGAATGCAGGGATTGGTGTTCCACGCGCCACACGCGCACGCCTTTCCTGTATAAATGATTCGAAGTATATAACCAAAAGAAAGCATTGACGAACGCGCGTGCAAGATGCCATTTGTTTTAGGTTTTTGCTTTGGAAAAGTTACTACTGCTGAGGGCAGCACGTGCGGCGCGTGGAACACCAATCCCTGCATTCTCCTTGATGCTTGGGTAAGACAGCAATAGGTCTATTCAGGCGTTTCTTCATTTTTCTTGGCACGCCGCACTTCGGCGTGCCAAGGAAGCTTTATCCCGCCGCGAGACCGGCAAAATTTGCTTTCGACAAGTTATGCCTTTTTTTGCTGCACTGCGGTTTCGTAAAATTTTTCGAATGTTCACAACGGCCAGTCTCAAACGGTTACACAAGGTCTTAAAACACTTCTTCGGCGAGTGAGGACGAACGAGCAGAAAACCTGTCTATACCACGCTGCCGCCAGCCTGTGCAACAATAGCGAAACCGAAAATTGTCTATGAGCAAGATGGCCGTCCGGTGGCTTCACTCGCTCGCCAGATGCTCGCCAGTGAACAAGCGGGGAAGCGCGATCCAGCAATGGTGATAGAGATCAGCGAGGTTGAGTGAGTCGAACTTTAGTGGAAGGAGTGGAAGGTCAAAGGTGCGGCGATTAAGTTCAACCTCGAAATCAAGGTTCGACAAAAGTTCGCGGCACCCCTAATGTAGGAACAAGCATAGAGGTTCGCTTCTGCTATCTGTCTGCATTAATCCCCGTATCAATGAGCCCCATTCGTAAGACGTGTAATCCGAATTTAACCAACGTACAACAGATTTTGGTCAGGTTTTAGAACAAGCTGGAACAGTAAACCATCAGTAAACCAAGTAAGCTGTTATGTGTGGCTTGTAGCGCCATGAATGCCACCTTCTTTTACTTGCTCTTGAACAGTCCTCGCAATTGAACGCAGCAAACGCAACCGAAAAAGTTCGAGACACGCCAAAAGTTGCCCCTGCGATTTGAAAGTGATTTAGGAGAAAAGGGTCGAGACGTGTCACGGTACGTAACGCTAAGTATTTATCCAAAAATTTACCCGCACTGAAAAGCAAATAACATTCGTAAAAAGTTATTGTCCGATGTAAAAGAAAAATGGCGCCAAGTGCGGGAAAGCAGACGATCATAGGTGAGCCGCACTTCGGCATACCGCTCTGCGACCGCGAGTCAGCTGCCTCGCGGAGAAAATGTCTTCGGAATACTTTCCGCGCTTCATTCTCAGCCGAGAATACTTCTCAGAGGAAGAATGGACCATCACGCTGGTGTACTACATGAAATCGAGGATGACCAACATCAAGGAGAACTACGATGTTCTCCTACAAATGGGTGAGCGTAGCAGAGTAGCCGAAACCAGCGCGTCTGCGAATTCGGAAAAAGGGATCCGGCATTCGAAGTACGGACCTCGTGGTGACTTGAGTTCGAATCTGTTTGACTGTCGTTGTATTAAGGAGGTAGTATAAGCAATGTGACCCCGGCTTAACGATTAACCCTTTTGAGATCTGCGTTTACAACCCCGCAGTAATACCGCTACACTCTATTTCCGGCAAGGGAGGCGAATCAGCAATCAAAAACATTTTAACTTGTCGAAGATAAAAACAAAATTGCAGTGGCTACTCAATTGACGCCTACGCGTAAAGGTTAGAAGAAGAAAATCTTCCCAAGCGAGGTGAAATATGTGTCTCTTTTCTCTTCCCCGAGCAAAACGAGATAAACCATTATCGGTCGCGTCATATCTCTTCCCTCGTCTTTGCAAATGACGCAACTCCAAGCGGCTCAGTGAGGGTAAGTATCAACACCGCCGGCGTCACAAAAGCAGGAATTTAATGATGTTTATGCTGATGTGGATGCCGATAGATTCAGAAATACCACACGAGTAATCGGATCATTCTTTGACAGGTTGCACGCTTGCGAATTATACTAGATTTGTGCATCGACTAAATTATTCAATCACGTACAAGAAAAAGTTGGATCACGACGCATTCCCTGCGCGTGATTGATTTAGCTGGTCATATAGCAAAGACGCAAAAAAACGAGAGCCCTGACGATGGACTTTGGACGCTGCTTCGATTATCTGGGTCGCACCGCAGCGTCGGCTCCGGCTATCGTGCGAAATGGAGTAAAACTAACGTCCTGGAACAAGAGAATATATTAGGACTGACGACATCGTATAATAGTGCCATTATTGGAGCTAGCTTATCAAAGGTTCATTCAGCAATAGTGTAGAAATAATCGTCTCGTTGGCATTTGAAGTTTTTCGAAAACATACGATGCGCTGCAGTTGTAGTTATAGAGGTTACAACAAGCGTACTAAACAAGCATCCGTAAGTTATACGTTGAAGTTAGCGGTATGTAACTAGTTCTCTGTGCGAGCAAAAGGCAGGAAGATACGAAAAAGTTAAAACCAGAATAAATTAATTCGTGTTTTTTTTTTACTGTTTTGTTGTTGTTGTTGTTTTTGTAAGTTAACTATCCGAAGCCCAGATTCGGTCACACTAAATATATTAATTTCGCTTTCACGTTTGTTCTCTCATTTTGAAAAAAATAAATCTTATATTGTTGTTTCTTTTTGCTCGCAAGAAACTGTTTTGAGTATCCTCTTAGTTGGCATCGTTTGCTTTAAATGTTACAGCATTTTCTAACTGATCAACGACAAAGCCTTATTCTTTTTTAAACGGCACATTTTTTTATTCACGAGACGGACTAAACGCACGGTGATTTTATACAAAATATTTCATAAATAGTACTTATTGCAGTGACTGCTCAGAAACAAAAGCGCCATTCTGAGTTAGCAGTCACGTCGAATTTTGAAACACTTTTTTTCTTGATACTCGTTCAGAAAGACCCGTGGCATGGACGAGCTATCAACGTGGACTCTTGAGTTCTGACCCTAAAGACGACGACACTGGCTACTTTCTCGTGTCTCCCGAATAATCAAGTTTCGATCGAGGACCCTTACCAGACACGTGCCCGTCAGCAGCCAAGGGCAGATTAGATTACAGAGAGCGAGAAAGATGATGACCTAGCTGAGAAACTGAACGAGACGGAGCTGAGATTACTTCTAAGAGGAAACTAATTTGGCGTTCCAGTCTTGCTGACCATTCCTAAATACACGGAATTGACGCGATTAAATTAAATTTCTTTCCGCCTTCAGTTGATGATGTTTGTATGTATTCCCGAATTTTAATTATATAAGGACGCTGTTAACTATCTATACGGGGCGTATACGATGTCGTTGATACATGAGCTTATATCAGTCTTAACGGAATGGAGCTTTTAATATTGTATAGTGGGAACTAAGACGCATCCGATGTCTCCGTTGTATAGGATGACTGAAATAAGCAGGCTCGATCTAAAATGGGCCGTAAAAATCGGCGGCCGCACGCAGCAATATAAACTTTTTGTCAAAAGTGTATTTCACAGGTCGGTATTTTCAGGTAAAATTACAAAACGTAGCTTCCTTTCTGTAAAAAATAAGGCCGAAAAACTTTCCAGGGTCAACGGCGGGTATCGACGCCGACAACCGAGTCGAGTGGCGGGACGTGTTTGGGGCACGTGTTGATAGATGGCGCTACCTCTTTATCGAGACCGGAGGCTCTGATCGAGACTGCTCGCGATGACCGCCGTCTGCTAAAATGAACATAATCCTTTTATAATGTACCAAAACTTGAAGTAAAAAAGAAATACGCGGTTGCATGACGACGGCACGTTTGCTGCCGACGGATTTCGTCTGATTGTCGTCTGCTTTCTTTCGCTGGCCGGCTGCACCTTGCGACGCTGCTCCCGACGCCATCTATCAATACGTGCACTAAACGCGCCCCGCTACTCGAATCTGTCGTCTGAGTCGCCGTCCGCTGTTGGCCCTAGCAAGTTTCTGGGCCCTATGTTTCACAGAAAGGAAGCTACCCTTCGTGATTTTACATGAAAAAACCGACCTGTGAAGTATGCCTTGGACGAAAGTACAGATTGCTACGTGCAGGAGCCGTCTTTTCACGCCCATTTTAGATCGAGCTTGGTTATTTCAGGCACCCCATACAACGGAGACACCAGATGCGTCTTGGTTCCCACTCTACTATATGAAAAGCAGTATTCGGTTAAGACTGGTGGAACCCTTACCTAAGACAACGGCCTCTCTCGGTTGACCGCCCTGGGGTTTCAGCCACAGGGCGACGCTGAAGTGACGCCAAGGCACCTTCGGGTCGCCGTCCACGTTTAGCGCACCCGCCGCTTCTTCCAGGTACAGCGCACTGTTGGCCGCGGCACCGTCGGTCACCTCCCTCCTCTGCTTGGCGCGAACATACTTGAAAGACGTGGCCGCACTGGAGTCTTCGAAGGGGCGTCCAGGAGGGCCGTTGCTGCTGCACTGAGACCAGCCCTGCCTGAGCACTTGGGCCTGTCGCTCAAAGGCTAGGTGCTTCTGGCGGGACAGGCGAAATGACGACTCCGCGGTTCCAGGACGTAGCCTGGTCATCCACGCCAGAAGTGCGATCACGAAGAGTGGATGCTTCATTGTATGTGCTTAGTTGACGTCGTTGTTTAGTTCTCGATGAGCTTGAACAATGACTCGATGGCGCGAAACGATGATGGTATCTGTACATGGGTTCTGAAAAAAAGAATTCCGGTTAAGTCATGAGCTTATATTATCCTCGGACATAATGGTTTTCAAATTGACGCATTGCTTTCCAATAATTACTTTGAGAATCATAGTAAGTTGGCAATTAATAGTCATGAAAAAAATGCGTTCGTGGTACTATTAAGCTAGTGCAGGAACTTTACACTCGTATCTATGTACATAGTCCCTGCTGATTCTTCTACAAGTTAAGGGAACAATTAACCTTTTTTGTTATGTTTTAGTGGTACCCATATTAACCCCTTCACGGTTGTGAAGGGGTTGCTTTTAACAATTTTTTGGTGATCTTTTTCATAAACTTTTGAGAGCTTTTTTTCTTTAACAAGGTATTTTTTCTTTTTTGTGAACGGATAGTAGGACCACAGCCTTCTATATACTGACAAAGCCTGGCAGATCGCCACGAGAAGTGGCAGCCGAAATGGAAAAGTTGGAGTGGCAGACAAGGGATGAGAGAGCCAAGTGACTGGCGCCCCGCTGCGGCAAGACGCCGAAACACACTATACTTCTTTTCCCTATTGGCGAAGTGTGTTTCGGGTCCTCGCCGCTGCAAAAGTTGTGCGCTGACGTCCAGGTTCCCTGAGAAATGGCTCTTTGATGCTCTGTGCTACCAGATCCTCGCGCTCCAAATTTGCGACCGGCCACTCTATGGCTCCGTTGTCGAACTGCAAGGTTTTGTGAGTATAGAGGAGGCTATGATAGGACTCGTGTTTTGTATAAGCTCCAGCCGAGAAAGCAACCAACGAATGTTACATTCTTTCTTGTTCTAAAATATCTTCATTTGATAGAACTTTAACAGGCGTAGCCCCGGCAGTCTATGGCCCGGACCAGAAGCCATAAGTTTGCAACGTGACAGCGTTTTTCTTTTTTGTTTTTTTTTTTTGTTTTTTTTTTTTTTTGGTTCTCGCATCAGTAGCGTAAACAGATTTATTTGCTTTTAAAGGTTCAGGCCGTAACAAATTTACCACAACTCGCAATGATCTGACTGCTCATACTAAATAAATGTGCAGCGTCATGGCACGTGTGCCCGTTTTGTAGAAAAATAAATAAAATGTCTTCATTTTTGTTGTTTTCTTTTTTGTATATGCATTTAGAGCAATATAACTTCGCATCTTGAAGGACAAATAAAAATTGAGGGTGTCACGCGATGATTAAAAAAAAGCCTTTAACCTTGAGAATCATGCTTTGTATACTCTGCTTCACACTTAGCGTGCAACGCTGTCAAAGCTACTGGCGCGAGCGCGTGGCTTCATCTATGGTTTTGTTTGCGCGAGAACGCCTGCAAATGATCACCGAGATGAGGCCCTACGCTCGCGCCAGTAGCTATGACAGCGTTGCACGCTAAGTATGAAACAGAGTATAGTAATCACCTATAGGGGCTTGCGACCCGAGCGCGAACAGCCGCTGATTGCTTGGCTCAGCTACGCGCATGTGCGACTCGCGACCACAGATTGTGCGGCTTCTCCCGGCAGATGTCGCCGCAAGTGCGCGTAGCGAGGCCAAGAGCTCCGCTAGTCCATTTCGTTTCGTTGAGCACTGTACATTTCTGGCCCGGGCCAACACCTCTTAGATCTCTTGTCCCTGAGAGCTTAAGAGGCGAAGGGTGTGGTACGTTCCAAACATCTCATTATGGCTCATCAGCCAATCAGGTTACAGCGTCAGGCTGAAAGAACGAATCACAAAGCGAGAAGCGTGAGCGTGATAAGCCACGCCCTGCGCTTCTCAAGCAGTCGGTGTCTAAGCGGAGAGCAAGTCGTCTGCTTCTTTCGCAAGAGTTGTGGTGACGTCAGAACGACACCAAGCTCTGATTGGCTGTGATTGGAAGGATAGAGGGTAGAGCTCAACGCTAGAGGTCTCGAGGTCCACGCACTACTTTTTTTCAATCAGCCAATCACAGCTAGGCGTCGTTCCGACGCCATCGCAACTCCCGCGCGAGAGCAGGCGACTTGCTATCCGCATAATATCAATAAATATATCATTGGCCGAACGAAAGAGAAAAGTTCGCAGCAAAGAACTTGCGTCAAAGTGAGAGCAAACTCTGGTGCAACCGAAGGGCCCAGCGTCGTTTGGGTGGCGTCACACAACAAATCTGATATGAGGCGTCCGTGTTAACGTTCCACTCGGCTATCTGCGAGTGATAGCTGGTCCGGATCCCAACAAAAAGGCATGCCCACGCGTTGTAACTTTTTTCTTTTTTTTTTTACCCCCAGTTTTTTGTTGTTGTTTTTTAATCAAAAGTTATTAAATTTTGTTGGTTGCTGTCGTAAATGGTTCTTTCGTTAAAGGACGATGGATCATATTCACAAGCGAGTTGCCAATTACTTTCATTGGTGTTACTGTTTCCGATTAACGTGCCACACGTGCGTGCAAACGTAAATAAAGGTTGCATCAGCAAACATAAACATAAGCAGTGAAGTGCACCTTCGTCAGAACATCTGTGTGTGTGTTTGGAGACCTCCGAAAGTACTGAACATTTGCGGGATACGACGATGTAAACTGCAAATAGTGTATTTTACGTGACTTTGGGACTAAGGCATTCAGACATATTGATTTATATTGTTTTTCTTTAATTCAAAAAACGCAAGATCAATAAAACTATTTGATTTAGGTATGATTCTTCTGAGTTTGTTTTTAGACCGGGTGCTAAATGTAAACATACAATAATCATCGTCATTCTATAGTGCCTGTGACCTTATGTACTCAGGACTTGATAGTTCATGTTAGTACTGTTGGCATTTGATCGAATCGAGTAGAAAGATAACAAATCTTGAAAGCTTCTCTGGAAATTAAAAATATATGAAAACATGCGCAAAAACGTAACCAAAATTCGCACAAAAACTGAGCTAACAGATAGTGCCGCATAATTTTTTTTTGCGAAAAGTCAAGCACACATAGGCCTCTGTGGTATGGAAAAAATTAATATGCTTTTTTTAACCAAACAATATGTGCAATTTGCGTGCAAAAACTACTCTAGTTTTTGTTTGTTTTTTATCGTAAATGTTTTACGCGTTCTAGTTTTTCTTTTTTATATGTGTTTCAGCGTTTATTACTTTTTTTTCTTTTGTAGATTTATCCAACAAGTCTCTCTTGTGCACTTCGACCACACTCCGCTTAGCTTTTCTTTTTTCTCATTTTTAGATTGGTAAAGCAAACCACAACGTTTTCTTCTCCTTCAGACCGCTCGCGCTTTACTTCTCGTGTGGCAGATAAACTAGAACTCGTTATCTGAATAAGCGTCTGGTGGTCCTTTCGCGTGGCTACAACGTAGAGAGATAAGAGACGTCTCGTTCACGTGAATACACAACCGCGATGCTGACCCTTGCGTACGTGGCGTCTGTGCAGTCCTATACAGTCGCTGGCGAGTTTAGAAACGCAGGGTAGACCTTACGAGGGGTATTCACACGAGGGAGAAATCCCGGGGATTTCTCACCGGCACGCGCGCATCACGAGACGAAAACGCGAGGCTTTTTGCACATCGCAAAGCTTGACGTTTTCGTCGCAAGAAGCGCGTGTCGTGGAGAAATCCCCGGGATTTCTCCCTCGTGTGAATTTCTACCGTTCAAGCTTCTTGCTTTCTGATTGGTTCCTCGGCGTCCGTATCGCTTCATTCCGCTATCTTATTAGCTGATGAGCGATAATGAGATGCTCGACGTTTGTCCCGCCCCGCCTTTTTCTTAAGCTCTTTGTGACTAAAAAAATGAAACGTTTGTGTTTAGTTTTTTACCAGATCCTCGCGCTCCAAACCTGCGACCGGGCACTGTATGGCTCCGTCGTCAAACTGCCAGGCTTTGTGAGTGTAGAGGAGGCTATGGTGATATTTGGAAGTCTCGTGAGCTTGAAATGCGCATGCGCATTCAAAGCACGGCGTGAAGCCAACGAGCTCGTGTTGGAGGCCCGGACCCCCAAAGAAGACGCGCTGTCGTTCTCGTTCCGTTTTCGACTACGGACGATCATAAGCAAGGCGACTGTCCGCCGCCACATCTCTGCGTGTGCAGACAAGTCCGTGCAAGGGCAAACTTGCTACAACTATGTTCACGCGCACGGGGCGCCAGTCGGACCGGTGCCATGCTTGCTTGCAACTGTCTATAGTGCATCTAAGATCTGCTAATTTGGGACACCAACCTGTATGCTGTAACGCGTGCTGTAAATTACTTTATTTCGCGACGTCCTCGTTTTCGCCAACTTTCCGACTCGAAAATATCAGGCGAAATAAAATTTAGTCTCGCGAGCATATCACTCCACGTAGAGTGCCTTCATACACACGCGCGCTTTTGCTTGAGTGGTGACATCTCAGCCATTTTTACGCCCAATCGTTTTTTTATGCATTTTGAAGTACGTGCAACCCGGTGTCAATCAGCTCGAGCGCGTAGCTTTGGCTAATGCAGAGGCGCCATTTTAGCACCCAAGTCACGCACCGAGTGCGCGAGAGCGTCACGCACTGGCACATTCAGTGCAACAATGGATGTCTTCACCCTGAGACAGACAGACATGTAGGCACCCTAACTCCACGGTAACGAAAGCGCTCCGGCACGAGGTGTGGCCAAACGCGCAGATCCCGCACGAGGTGTGGGCACTGCGCATGCCCAGGAACCACATTCGCGCCAAGTGGAGCGACTGCGCGTGCGTGCGCCTTGCCGATAGCAGCGCCACGCAGCGGTGTGACGTCTTAGCGCCGCGTGTTGATGTATGGCATATCACTCCAAATCGCAAAATGGTGTGCCCGCGAAAGATTCCCGAAAGCCACTTTTCAAATTTTGACTATAATATTGAGCCCGCAAAAATAAAGGTAGCTATCAGAAGTGTTAAACTTTGCAAATAGCGACAGAAAAAAAAAGCTGATGTCATGTTTAAATTAACGGCACGTTTCGCAGTGTATCACAGACAATATGAGCAGAAACAGACCTTCGCGCTTTTTTGGCGCGCCTGTCAATTGCTGAGAGAGCTGTATAATCCGAACTAGAACTGGAATGTGAAGTTAAAATCCCATACCACTTACTATTTTTAAGAATTACGGAGATAATAGAAGAGTTCTAGCAGACGCTACGGATTGCCGGCCTAGTGGACGCGTGCTCAATCCACGCTCCAGTAACAGCACGAGCCCCCGCTAGCAACGCAAAGCTCTAGCGTGCCGTCTGCCAGAAGTTCTTCATAGAACTTGCGGGGGACCGTAAAAGCAAGAGATAGAACGGATCGGGAGTTTCAGCTCACTTTAGAGAGTTTTACGGAACCGTTTTTGCACATCGGATACCCTACGATGGGCCCTCCAGTACGCACCGCGCATATGCGAGTCTTCAGCGGTAGCGCATGCGCAGTTCGTACCGGAGGGCGCATCGTCCCGTATCGTGGTATGCGAAACCGATTCTGCCAAAACTCCTACCGTCGGCGGAGGTACACTGAGAAGCAAGCAGAGCGTTGCACCCACCTGACAGCGCTTCGGCTCCTCGGCACTCCCAGGGCCGCAGTCGACCGGCCTCTCCGAGCGGTACCGCGACCACACCACAATCGACGGGTGCACCGTCCACCGTCCTCGGGGTTCAGCAGCCGAAACCCAGCCGAAGGTGCCTCGCAGCGGCAGCAGCTCGACGCAAGCGAACGCTGCAGCGAGGGTCGCTGAACCTTTGACAGATGCTGGCCCCGATGCTGAAGACGGCGCAGCGCCGGTGTTGGCCCGGCCTCGGGGTGTCGGTGCTGGTCGGCTGAGCGGGCGTAGGTTGCCCCGACGAGAGCTGGATGCATGCCCGGAAGAGTGGCGTGCGGCTTGATCGGACTTCGAAATCCGGCCGAGATATTGCCGCCCTCGCGGACGGCGACTGGAGCGAGAAGTAGGAGAGCGCCATGCTCTGATAGGGCGACAAAACCGAGGGGGGCGACCTTCCGATAACGTCGCGCTTCCCGGCGTCCCTCCGACGGGCGTCGGACTCCCTCGACGGGGGCCAGTCGGGCCCACCGTGGCATCGAAGCATCGGAGCGGCATTATCTTGCGCTCGTCTTCGCTCGCGCCCGAGGCGGCTGCAGGGACTAAGGATTCGCCGTCCAAATTCCTGCGGTCAGCATGCACCTCACTTTTAATGTTCACAGAATCTGTGTTATCAGCCGAATTCCATGCCAAAACCGTCAGGAACAACCTTCACCAAGATCCGTCACGAAGAACTGTCACGTCAATTTTTCGGCTAATCTTAGTGGGGAAAGTAGTGACACGTGACTTCAATTTCCACGCTAAATTCAGCAGGGAAATTTGATGTGCGTGACGTGGCCACGTCATGTTACCTCAAGGTCACGTGACGTCAATTTCTGCGAGCTGGTAGCCTGGGTCTAACGCATTCCTACGCTTTCCGGTCCTTGTCAACATGATCAAGCTTGCCTACTTTATTTCAGGCTTTCGCTAGTAGAGAGTTTTAGCAGGTCGTTTTTTCGCCCCGATAACGATACCTCCTCTCCCCTCCGGCGGCCTTGGGCATGCATCGTATCGTTATCGGGTGTCGTTATCGGGGCGAAAAACGATCTGCTAAAACTCTCCATTGTCTCTCGTAACATGTGGGGTGCGGGAAACGCCGCGACGACGCCCGGCCTTTACTTCTACGGAATCCTTCCGTTGTCCAACTGTAGGCGACGGGAGTAAAAGCGAGGACTAACACCTTTTCGAAGCCTTGATTCTCCCTCAAGACCACCCCACGACCAACCCACCAAAGGCTGGAGATGACGTCATCACCCACCGCAACAACCCCCTGCAACCGTCGCCCACGAGCTCCACTTGAAAGTTGGACGAAAAACTTTATTAAGAGTGCATTCTCCTCCGCTCATTTGCACTAGACAGCGAGCCTACAGTATCGAATTTTCTCATATCGTGAGGGGAACGCATGCGCGTCGCGCACTCCATGCTGTCGCGCTTTCGCGCTGTGCAGAGGGAGAAGACCGCCGCCTACATTCCGAGATACCGGATTCACCAAGTGTGCCACAACGGCTGTCTTCCTGGCCGCTGAAGCTACCGTGGACTATCAAAGAGAGCGACTAGCAGGAGAACGGGTGTCAGACACGTCCACCACCACTCCTGCGACATCACCAGGTTCGCTTCAGCGACAACATGAATCTTCTACGACGTCATCAGAGGCGAAATCAAGGAACCAGTTGTTGTTTTTAGTAAAGAACGAAGGGAGGATGTACATGCAGGTCCCCCTCGAGAGACACCGGTGGAGGAGTGCGAGGAGTTTCGGAATGCAATTGGGTGGCTGTTTCTATGCCCGACCGAGAGAAAATTGGTTTATTAGTAAGACGAAGACGGTAACCAAGCTTAATGATGCTGGCTTGCTACATCTGTGGACTTCTGCTAGGAGCCATCCCAGCAAATCCAGTGCTGAGAACGAATCACGTGACTATACGTGTCCGCGCGTCACGAAGGTCGTGTGACGCTCGCACGGCTACAAGTGGCTTCAGTGGCTCGTAGTGTCGTCCTCTGCGGCTCACCGTAAGGTGAAGGCTATGGTGGCTAGAATGGTTGAACGGAGCACAGAAATCGGAAAAGTCCCGGCCGTCGCGCACGCAGCTGCCGCGGCCTGGATCATCGGAGGAAGTCTCCAACAAACATGAGATCTGCAAGCCAGACTTTTACGGTATACTCATTGCAAGTAAAAAAATTACTTGTAATCGATTGCTGCATCGAAGTAATTTTGTAATCATTTCGTTATTTTTATTCGAAAGTGATGACAATAGTAGTGAGTTTTCAGGGAACCGTTTACGCACATCCGATACGGTACGATCGGCCCTCGGGTACAAACTGCGTATATGCGAGTCTTCTGTGGTAGCGCATGCGCAATTCGTACCGGAGGGCCCATCGTGCCGAGTCGGATCTCCGTAAACGGTTCCCTAAAATTCTCCAGTAATTGGGTTAACCGTGAAAGTAGTAAAATTACTAGTGACTGTTGCTAACTTTCCTTCTTCTTTCTAATGGCGCCCTTTGTTTCTGCGAGTCTCTTACAGAAAAAATCCTCGAAACCGTATGTCTCCGGCGGGAGAGATGGCCTGCAAAAAATGGCGGATTGAGAAGAAAGAGTAGCTTGTAATTTTGTGATTCTAATTCCAATAATAAAGAGATTTAGGGAATCGTTTTTTGCACTCCCAATGGGCCCTCCGATACGAGTTGTGCACGCGCAGGTCTCATGCTGCAGTATATGGGCAGTTCGTGCCGCATGTGCGCAAAAATAGTTCCTGAAACTCCCTGATGTGCAAACAGTACGAAGTCCTGTTTTCAAATCACCAGAAACGTTTTTAAACGTAAAGTAATCGGAAAAGTAATGGTTACTTTTTTCAAGTATCGGTAATTGCACTTTTCATCTCAGGTAATCATGTAATCTAATTTAGCACTTTTAACCAGGGGTAATTGTAATTGTATGTACTACATTTTTTCCACTCACGTAAAGAAAGGGTTTCCGCCCATAAAAAAAAATGCATCGTTCATTGCTCACATTGCGCCGAGGTTCGGTGAGGCATTAGGCGGAACTCTGGTTTTCGAGCGACGGCCTTTAAAAGTACGCTGACAGGTGTTCCTTCCTTCACTGACGTCGGGAAGCCGAAGTATTCATAGTGCTCCATTTCTCGGTAAGAATTTGAAGTTATCGCCATATGTTGTGGAGACACTAGACTGTAAATGGTTTGTCCTTCACGTAACGTCGTAATTGATGAGACGGAAACATCACCCGAGGTGCATCAAGGAGTATTTTTGTTCGTACAACTCATCCAGTGTGTTATTTTTTGCGCTTTGGCATTTTGATGAGATATACTAACTCGTCCGCCTGGTGACTTTATGTTTATTTGTGTTTTGCCAAACATTTATTTAAGTTTGACCACCGACGCCAATGCAGCATATCGAAATTAAGTATACGGGACAGAGTAGTATGAAGATCAGCTGAACGTGTTTCTGGGCCAAACCCGAGCAGACTGCTCCCCCTGGCGTTTTCAGCGTGCATCCCGGAGTCTGCAGTTGCTCGACCGCCTGGGGGCATAATGATTGGCTTAATTTCGACTCCCAGGGTTAAAATTCAACTCTGCAAGTACCAAACACAAACACGGTGAACGGTGTGATTGCTTAATGTCGGTCGGCCCTTGCAAAGGCGACGCTGATTCAACGCTGTAGATGGGGAAATTTTGCCAGCCTGCCGCGGCTGCAAATGTGCGGTCTTTCACGCCTATAGCGCAGTAGTGATTACACGACGCACGCCAATACCGCATAGATCTCTTGAGATAAGAGTAAGATTGTCTGCCTCGAATATGCTGGCACGTCTGATGTTAAGTGAGATGATAAAATGTCCGCCGCCCTCATTAAACGGCCTATGGTCCAACGCAAGGTCAGAGAGAATTCATGCGCTTTCCTCAGAGGATAATTTCGCCCAATTTTCTAAAACGAGAGTTTGCATGACTGATTTTAGCACAATCAGCGGCCCAGCACATCACGCCTAACTAGGCCTATTGCGGTTGTTGTTGCTTTCGGTGCAGTGCATATTTTTTGTCGATATCTGGCCTCGGACTTTAGTTCACAGGGATTTGCGGCAAGAGAGCTTCGACAATACAGGCTGCAGTCGTGTATTGATTGTTGATGTAGACGCGTTCCCCATAAAAATCGTTCATAATGTGAGCCTTCTACTAGTGGTAACAAATCAAGGTCAGTATAACAAATAATACACAACAAGCGTGGCCACAAAAGACACAGTTTATTAGGGAGAAGTGCCTAAACTTTCGCGCAAATGCACAGACAGCTACAGATGCTTACTTTCGTTATTATTTAAAACAAAGCGCCAGATATTTGCTACCGGTAAGGCACGTTCACTCTCAGAAAAATGGGAATATTCTTACACCTCTTGTCCCGTACACGACACCCCGAAACTGTCATTTTCGACGTACAGCGCGCTGACGTCGAGACAGACGGCCTCAACGTTTACAAGGTGCTTCCGGTACAAGGTGCTTCCAGTATTACTGCGAAACCTCAGTATATCTTTTCTACAGGAAGATATACTGAGGTTTCGTTGCTCATACCAGAAAATCCCGATAACTTTCTTTGTAGTCAATAACTACGGACTCTGAGATATTGCAATAAGTTGGCCTGCACTACGGCTATCGAAGCCGCCTGTGAAAGTTGGGAACGACGGTTCAACGTCAGCGCGCTATACACCGTTCCAAGCTGGGCTTCCTGGCCACGGCGCCATTTTAACGAGTGTAGCGCCGCCTACCCTCATCCGGGCATTTGGGGAGAATCTGAACCCGCCCGAATGACCGACCGCCATTACTGGACTGTTACCCTGCTCACCGAGGTCACACCGATCGCAGCTGCCTTTTGCCGGCACGGCTGTCGTATTCGGCGCGCTCGGCTCATTGTCTTCGTCCATGGAGGAAAGCGTGCACTATCCTAATCGGTATTGCCAGGCATGGGAGAAAAGTGCATCCTGCTTTCCTGGCATTTTTTACAGTGGGTAATTTTTAGGCGCGGTTCTGGCGCAGTCGTCGCTCCCCAGAAGCCGAACTCAGGGGTTTCGGTCGCTAGCGAAATTGGGGATCACTGGTGAAATTGAGAATCGCTAGTGAAATTGAGGAGTTGAACAGAAGCCAGGATGGCGCGAATTGCAGGCATGTGAATTTGCGCTGAACTCGAGTTGTCGCAGTTTGGGGCGCCGGTGAACGGTTCGACCGCACTGTGCGGTTAGCGGCTCAGACGTGCGCTGCCACGTCTAGCTGTAGTGAAATACTAGAAACTACTCAAATTTAAATATGAATCGATATATAAATACCGAGTACAAAATAGCGTGAGATGCACGACGGATCTGTTTCCCATTTTTTTTTCTGAGTTTAGAATTCACTGTCACAATACTGGCAGCGTTGCTGTGCCTCTCTGTAATCGCCTCGCCCGTGCAAGGTATTTGTGCACTGAACTGTGTCGCGTGCGTGTACTACGCAGAGGCTGTGATTATATATGTATATATATATATATATAACTGAGGAAGGAAAAGCAAAACCCCTTGATGAAAACAGCAACAACGGGTGGTTTTATTCTTCGACGTTTCGGCCGGACTCCGAAGCCGGAGCGTCGAAGGAGCCGGAACCTCCCGTTGTTGCTGTTTTCATCAGGGTTTAGCTTTCCTCGGTTATACCCACTACGCCTTCGGCCCCCGCACACGCTATGCCCGTATATATATGTAAACGCATATATATATATATATATATATATATATATATATATATATATATATATATATATATATATATATATATATATATATATATATATATATATATATGTGTGTCGTGTTGGAGAGTCTACCACAAAAGCTGAAAGCCAGAGTCTGGGCTCTGTGCCCAGTCTTGCTGTTGCGCACGGCGGCGTCGAGACCAAAACTACCACCCTCCCCCCCCCTTTCCCGTCTTCCTTCCAGAGCACCCGACTTACCCAGCAGAGGAAAGAAAGGTTGGCAGCCATACCAACCTTTCTTTTCTTTTTTTCAGTTTTGGGTAGACCAGGTAAAGACAGCTTTACTTTCACAAGGTGTCGATGCTGCGTGGACATCGCGAGGTGCTGCTGTTGTTTTTTTATTTTCTGCAAGTAATTGAAGCGTTCGGAACCCATTCGCACCTAACACGTATTCATGGTAGAGTGACAATTTCCAAAAAAAAAACCAAAACGATCGAGAATTACGCATACCCGAAAACGCTTCAATTTTGTGGCGCCGCATTTTCACGTTATCTCACGCACCAGGCGTCGCCTGCCAATTACCGCCTGAAGAAACATAGCAGTTATTAAATCCAGTGGACCAGGAGTCACCACAACTGTTTTTGTTTTTTTCGATGTCTAAGCCCGCCCTCCGCTTATCTTTCGGTCCGCACCCACATTCATCCCTGTTTGACAGCGTGGGTCTCGCGCACCTGCTGGTCAGAGCGTTTGATCTCACGTTTTTTTTTAATTATTTGTACAATTAATTACAGCACAGTGCTGCCCAGAGTCGATTCTTTTTCTTGTATAGGCCATGTCACGCGCGAAAACACGCTATAAAATCAAAGCGGCGTCTAGCGTTGTCAGAAGCAAGCATGCCTCCGTACGCTGCGCACGTGCTTTCTAACAGTCCACTCCGTGAAGCAGACGAGCTTTCGAGGGAAGGGTAAGCGCAGGCGTTGGCTGTAACGCTTGTTCAAGAGTGCTTTTCCCTTTCTGCATCGACCTACCTTGGAAAAGATGGTGTATACGTCGAACTAAAGTTTTGGGAGTCGTATATGGGACAAGGGGTGTAAGAATATACCCTTTTTCCTGAGACTGTTCTCCGTGTCCCTCTTGCTCCGAAAAGCAGTAGACTATTTCCAAAAGTCCACCGGGCAAAGTAGGTGTTCGCCATTTCTTGTCTAGGTGGCGCATAGCTGCACCACCCGATTACAAAGGGTATAGCCATTAACATCAGAGCCGTTATATGCTGCCAGCGAGTTTGGCCATTCGTTGGGAAGTATAGAGAGACAAATGAGGAGGCGCTATTGGCCGAAAGCGGGCTGGGCGTGTTCAGGGCGTCTTCAGAAATTCGAATGTGACGAACCAGAAGCCGAAAATAATACCCTGGCGGTGGTCGCGAGAAACAAACCTGATAACTGCATCGGAGTAACTGTCTGATGACTGAAAATATAGTACACGTGATGTTTCAATCACGCTCATCCAAAATGATGGTGGAAGAGTGCGACTGGCGGAACGATCGACATAATCCGTACGCCAAGCGCCGAGGGCCGGGAATCTGCCGTCCGAGCGGTCACACTCTGTCCGAGCAAAACAAAGTTGAGCGGCTGCATTCGTTTCTTACATCTTTCTGCATGATCATGATTGAAACATCACGTGCACTCTATTTTCAACCACAAGAGTTACTACACTTCACTCTTACGCGCTTATTAAAACCCGATGCTGAACATGACATACCTTTGATCAGAGCTGTTTCTCGCTACCACCGCTAGGAGATTCTTTTCGGCTTCTGGTTCGTCGAGAGAGCACGCAAAGCCCTCTTTCCGAGTCTGGTACACCCTGGCTCTGCCCGCGCCTCCCATTGACCAAACTCTCTCTATACGGCTCTGATTAACCAGAGAGTTATTAAAATAAACGCTAGAGGCTCAGCTGGCGCTAGTGTCTACGGGACTTCCGGTTGCAAATTGAAGCAGACAGCATGCAGTCTACATTTCCAGCCTCCCTGTGTATTCCTATGGGAAAACGCGTGAATTTTGTCTCTTCGCCGGAAAATAACATGAATAACTTTTGTCATATCGGTTGTAACGGATAGTATGTACCTTTATTGGTATTGTGAAAGTGTAATTGCTTTAGTTACAGCATTTTTCTTTACCACTGAGCGATGTTAAACTTCGCTCTATTTCAAGCCCAAACCTCTGTTTCAAGGAAGGTATGTGAAAACGAGCGACGGTTCTAAGCAAACTAACGATCGAAAGGAATGTAGAGTGTGTTCAAGGTTCGCTAGCATTTCGGTGGTGCTTATATATTGCTAATATGCCCGTCCTGTCATTGTATGAAAATGACTCCGTCGTGCATCTTTACGATCGGTTAAAGAAACATTCGAACGCAAAAAATAAAGCACGTGAGCTACGAAAGGTGTGTCTTTTTATTATTTCCTATGTCGGGCAGTTTTTATCGGGCACCTGCTCTCTGGCTCCCCTATTTGCAAAGATTTGGAGCGTGCGGGTGATGCTTTGAACCATTTGAACCCAGAACAAGCATCTTCGCAGTACTTATTTATTGCAAATCTGACTATATTACGTGACTTTCAATTTATTTTGATCGTCTGCAAGCACAAGGAGTTACTTATCCAGTGCTACTGCGTAGTTCTTGCCGTCTCTCTCGGTTTTCCACATGTCCTTCGTTCGTTTGGCACGTATATCCCCCATGTTGGAAAGCGTCGACGCCGTGTTCGCGCTAACAGTGTCCGACAGTGCACAAAAATACACGTACGAAGCTGTTTTAGCACCGTTTTTAATGCGATGAATTTGAAAGAAAACGCCGTAACTGACCATTTATTTCGTCTGCGTGACTGAGAAATGTTCCAATGTGCCTATTACGTACAAATTATTCGCGATATTTGCTCTTATAATCGAGCGCAGAGAGAAAATGCACTCGCTTTTTCCCATAGGAATGCATTACCGGAAGTCAAATTCTAGACTGCTTGCTGTCTGCTTCAAAATGCAACAGTACACTAGCGCCAGCTGAGCCTCTAGCGTTTATTGTAATAACTCTAGTGATTAACATCCATCCATCCATCCATGGGCACGAAGCGCGTGATTGGATCCGAGTCCTCGCCGAACACTGACGCAGCGCTCGTTTCAGATACGAACTCGGCCGAGTCTACGCCGAGCGCTGACGTAAGTCTCGTGTTCATAGTACACGCTCAGAGTACATGCACAAACAATGGCGGACTCGGTTGATTGACGCAACAGTTACTAGATGACGCCCACTTTTGAAAAAAATTAAAGCCCCTTTATGTTTCAAAAGTAGCGCAAGGTGCGTCGATGCACGAGGCACGTGCAATGTGCAGCCCTTGGGAAGATCATGGCGGCACAGCACAGCATTGAGCTAGATATCAGACGCCATGTTCTTCCCAGAAGTGGCGCGCGGCACGTGTCTCTAGCCTTTCCACAACAATAGACATATCGCTAAATTACCCAAGCATGAAGGATAATGCAGGGATTGGTGTTCCACGCGCCGCACGTGCTGGCCTCAGCAGTAGGAACTTTTCTAAAGCAAATGCCTAAAACAAATTGCATCTTGCACGCGCGTTCGTCAACGCTTTATTTTGGTTACTTACTTCGAACCTTTTATACCGGAAAGTTGTGCGCGTGTGGCACGTGGAACACCAATCCCTGCATTCTCCTTGATGCTTGGGTAATATTGCAAAAGGTCTATTAATGGCGCCGCTTTTCCCTGGATATAGAGGGGCTTTAAAAAAACAATGTCTATTGCTGCCTCCAAACCTCGGCGAGTTGCACGTCGAGAAACAATTCATGCTTGATGACATGTCGTCTCGGCTTCTCCTAAAGAACGTGCAAGCGCCTTGCCTTTACTTTTCTGCACAAGGGGCACACATGACTACGAACGTTTTTCGGGTTTGGCATATGCGGCCGCGACACGGAGAGGAAGGAAAGTGTTCCATTCGCGGAAATGCGCCGAAAACTCGAACCTGGTTCGACGCCCAGGTATTATCTCTTTCTCAGGAATTCATATAACCAACAAGCAACAGTGGTGAAACTCTGGGTGTACTCTGTGGACCAACGACTTCACTTTTTTTTTTTCGATTGTGAACCGTTTAAGCGTTGTAACTAATAATGCAACAAAAATACATTTATTTATCCAGTTGCTCCTTTAAAAAATTTAAATGGTTCTTTTTTTAACGAGTGAATGCATCTTGTTGGCGTATATTTTTCAGGGGAATATAGGTATCACCATAACTTCTCCTAAAACGACAATAAACGTGAAAAAAAATTAAAAAACATGCAGCCGTGCCACCGCCGAACGTCGAACGCCGAACGCCGAACGTGCCGTGACGTCATAAAATGATCAGGCGCGATTCTAATGGCATCTTTTGCACAACGATGAAGTAGCAATCCTTACCTCGTTTCGTCTCCGCTTTGAGCAAGCTCCACGGATTCGCTGAGTTGCCCGTTTCTTCTGTAGGAAGATGCTCGGAACTGCTGTTCTAGCAACCATTTACTGTATATAAACCTCTTTTTCTTCCACACCCTTAGTTACGAGATATGGAACTGTTACGAGTTGCGGAACGCGGAGAAACGACATCCGAACTGGATGACAGCTCGGTGGTGGTGGTGGTATCTTGTTTGGTTTTACGCAGACTTGTACCGTACGCATTACAAGTAATCAAATTACTTGTAATCGATTACTTTCTGGAGTAATTTTGTAATCAGTTAATTACTTTGATTAGGCAGTAATCACAAGAGTAATCTGATTATTTTTTGAAGTAATAAAAATTACTTGTAACCGTTACTATTTTTCCACAAGCCCCCCCCCCCCCCCCCCCGCACACACCTTTTTTTCTGAAATGACGAAAATGAAATTTGCTTGTTTTTCCGAACGGAAAAAAAGAAAGATTTTTGCGGAGCTGTAGGAAACGAGGTCATCCCCTTTGTATGTACAGTTTCTGCGGAATGTCCGTTTTGTTTAGAGTTGGGACTGGGATTGGGAAGCCCCAGTGCGTGACAAAGGCCATTCAGAGCGGAGTTTGAGGAGAAGAATGTAGCTTTGTAAGTCCTTCGTTCAAACTAACCCCCTCACCGCGCACACACACAGAAAAACAAAATCCTGCTTACGGTATCTACTTGCAGCCTGTAGGAGAACCAGAACCGAAGAATGTCTAAAGCGGATGCAAAATATAACAAAGCCAGTTCAAATACACGTCAAGATTCCGTATTTCCTACGTGGTCTTTGTGACAAGCAAGGTTTCGAGGTAGGAAGTAGTTCATTGTTATAAGCACTAAAGATGTAAGTCTTCACACAATAAAGTAATCAGAAAAGTAACGGTTACTTTTTAAAGTAATGTCCAATTACTTTTGCTGTCGAGTAATCAAGTAATCTAATCGAATACTATTTAGCCAAGAGTAATAGTAATTGTAATTGATTACTTTTTTT